>BMAO01039378.1:0-174260 GCA_019973975.1 Trichonephila clavata | reverse complement strand
CGAGATATAAAGAGCTAAATCTAATTTGTCTGCAGAGGTATTGTTCTTAAATGAAATTAAGAAAAGTTGCGTAAGTTACAGAAAACTAGGTTAATGATGTATTTACGATTTGTTTACACATTGAGAAATAAAACAATCGTAATCAGTAATCATCCAGATAATCTTGTTAAAATATTTCTTTTTTATATGGAAAGAGAAAGATTCTTCGAGAGAATTAATTCATTGTTTGCTTTTGCAGTTATTTTTTTTTTTTGCAATTCTTTAATAAGTATTCATTTAGTTAACTAGATATATGTATTCAATGGAGATAATTTTGATTAACTCTTCTCTCTCAGGTTATGTATTAATATTCAAATCTTTTTTCTATTTTGAATTACCTCTTGCGTATTTCATTATTTTTAAGCAAAAAAATATCTTGCTTTTTGTGACTCAAATAATAAATTATTTTCGAATAAACCATGTTAAGAAATATCTGGAAAAATAACTGATTCATCAGGAGTATTGATAATTCGTGAATCTTCAAAATGATGCTTTTTCTCCCGTTTCTAAGATGATGGGATTCATTGAAAATTAAAGGATCCTTGCTAAATAGTTAATATTTCGTATACACATACCGGAAGATTTTATCGCAGTATTTTTAATTCAAATTAATCAATAATTAACCTTTTTTCTTTTAATAATGTATTAGTGTAGTGTGTAAAGAAGTAAGGAGATTTAAGAGCAAAGAAGTTGGGAACAGTGGCGTAGCTACCGATGGGCTAGGCAGTGACGTGCACCGGGCCCTCGAGCTCAGGGGGGCCCTCGGACTTTGACCACCAAGCAAGCCAAACTTGCAATAATTTCTCCCATATTTAAGATAAAAGGGTTGCAAAAAACATAACCGCAATCAGGACAACTCAGTTGAAAGTAATTCCGAATTTGTAGGGAATTCCGCTAAATTCTTTCCTTTGTTTTGTATGGTGTTGCGAGCTTTACTTATTGAAAAATTTATAATATTTTTCAATTTTTTCAGTTTTATAATTGTTACTTGAAAATAAACTTCAGGTTCCATGAATCGTACCATACAGCTTAAAAACCTACACAGGAAGCTATTTCTGCTTGGTCATTTTATTTTTAATAACAATATGGTTCCTAACAAGCTATTTTCATGTTTCAGTATTTTGCAATCAACTCTAATTTGCAATAGACTGATGTAATTTTGTCCTACCCCCTCCTCTGTTCTTTTGCAGGGGTATATTCTTTTAAAAAACAACTATAATTATATTGCATTATTTTCTTGTTCATGCATATTTTTTGCATCAGTTCCTGTCTATCACGTATCAAATCGAACCTGGGTTATCACTAAGGTTCACCCAAGAAAACTCATATACATGCATTGTAATACCCTGTGACCCGGCTAAAAGTGTGAGAGGAAGGGAAGGACGATTCGACATGATAATTTCTAATTATTTATTCAGCACTCTAATTAACTCAAAAACAAATCAATGAATCAGTTTAAATAAGATGTTTCCAAGTAGCGAGCAGAGGATAAGTGACGAGAGTCGCGTCTTTGAAGAATACTTCTAATAAATTGATCCACTTTTTATTAACCAATCTTCTATCTTAATATTTAATTTAAACTGTAGTTATGTGACCAATTGTCACTTAAATCTCTTTATTAATTTAAATATCAAAACGCGCTATAAATATGACTAATACCTGAACTGTAGATAGTCTTCTTATCTTCTACTTCGTAATGTTTCAGTCTCTTGGTAACTTCTATTAAATAGTAATTTTCCACTATATAACTATCTATCTCTTTATAATTCTAATTTTCTATCTCTCTTCTCTCACACTGACTTACTAACTCTCTTCCATCTATCTCTCCAACTTATATCTCACTTTATCTCGCTTTAACTAACTCCTAGCAAGCAAACCTGAACTATATATAATAAACTTAATCTGCATATCATAGCTTCTTTTTCAGAAAAGGGTTGTTGATTTCATAACTCAAAGATTTCCTAAGAAAGTTAATGGAAGGACGCGTATGGATCCGTCACAACATATAAGTAGTATGTAGCTTTGCTTTCCTATGTTCTGCAGAGCACGATAAAGGGCTGATGTTAATATGTAGCTTAGTATATTTAAAATACTAGTATATTTTTACTTTTTTACTAAATAAAACCCATCCCTCGTGGGTTTTTTTTTGCTCCAGGGCTTTTGGATACCTAGCTATGCCACTGGTTGGGAAATAAAGATGAGTTAAATTAAATCTTTTTCAGTTATTTGTACAGAAAAAAAATATCTTTTCGGTTAATAAGATAACAATAATCCGAGTATTATTGTTTCTATTTTGAGACTATTTACATTCTCAAACTTGCAATTACTAAGTAATTAATATGTGTTAAATAAAAAAAAAAGAGTTTTTCATGGATATTTTCCTTGATATATCTATGGGATACTTAACTACGTAGCTTATATGGGAACTTAGCATTATTACAAATACTATTATTTTAAATGAGCTTTACTATACAAGTAAAAGTGCAGTGAATAGAAGAAGGCTGAATGAAAGACAGATGAAAGATGATAGACTGGATAAACAAAGGTTCTACGACTGCATTATATATATATATTGTTGAGATCAGGAGTATTATTGTAAGAGATTTAAAAATCAGGGTTTGAATCTTGGTATTAAGAGATTATTGCTTAGAGATCAAAAGATAAGTAAAACATGCATTGTAATTATTATTTGATAGAGTTGGGTTAAATTAAAACGATCTAGAGATATAATTAATTTTGTTATAGATTAATCAGAGATTTAGTAAAAGCATTAAAGATAAAAAAAAGTATCATTTCGCTTATTTACAATGAAGCTAGCCCATCACAAAATGACTTTTGTATAAATAGGTGGTGGAAATGTACATATTACACTACACATTACTGTATTTAGCCAGTAACTGTTCTGGAGAATGCGATAAACGTTTGACCTTTGGTCTAAATGTTCTTTTTTTCAAGTTCTTGAAGTTTTTATTTTCTAAAATTTTTGTTCCTCGATTGTTTTATAGATTGAATTCTGACTCTCACTCTCACTCTATCTCATTTTATTCATTTTGAAAAATACATTATTATATATATATATATATATATATAATAGTTTTTTCATTAAAAACTCTTTTTTAAATTTCCACTTCTTTTAAAACTATTGATAAGATGTTTTGCAATGCTTTTCTTTTAAATTGATGGGAAAATTCTAATTGATATGGGAATAATAAAACGATACAGTCTCAAATGTCCTTGAAATTTTCAAAATTAACTTTCATTTTGAAAAGTTATTTCAATATATCTTTTATCAATTTCTACTTTCAAATTATTTTAACTCATGAAAAATTCTTAAAGCTATCAAAATAATATAAAATTTAAAAAAGAAATTTGTTTCAAATGGTATAACAAGACTGATATGAATCAATAAATGTTCCGTGCAATTATTGCTCAGAATGGCGATGAATTGTTAATGAATGTAATTGCCAAAGAAATAGCTGATGCCTCATTATTAAGGTTAATAAATTAATCTCAACTGACAATAAAGAGAAAAAAAAAGCAAAAATAAATTATTACGTGTTTGAGAAACTTTTATGGGACTTAAACGCCTCCTTAGCTTTGCAGTTTCTTAACAATGAATTATTGCAAAGACTATTAATCAGCATTCTTGATATACCTTTGGGAAATTTCAAATTAGTTTCTTCTGGTACTTTACATACTTATATCAATGTTCTATGATATATTGTTGATTAAAGACAGTAAAATATAGAATAAGAAACATATATCAAGTAACATTTTACTACTGGAGGGCTTACTGATCGATTTATCTTACTATTTCACATGTAGTGTTAGTCTCATGTGTTCCTTTTTTTAATTCTATAACTTTATTTTGAAACGCATTCCACTTCGATTGTTAACAACGTCTGGTATTGGATTCTTATGTTAAGGCTTGTTTAATGATCTGCAGGGCCCTCAGAAGCCCTTTCAGCTGAAAATATCTTCAGAAACTAGTTAATTTTAGGTGGTTCGTTAAAGTTCTTATTGATTTCAAAGTTGCAAAAAAGAATGTATTTTGTATCTCTCATCTAGTTTAAAATAATCATACTGTTGTTTAGTGAGTATATGGGTATTTGATGCTCTCTGCACATCACTGCTCCTTTGTATTCGTTCTTCTTTATGTAACAATTTTTTAAATTTTATTCGGAATAATTTTAAGACGTTACAATTTTAAGGTATGCTTTTAAATTAGGTTCTTTTAGAAATAGCGGGACTACATCTAGCGATTAAAATCTACATCCTGCCTCAGAAAGGAAGCCGGGTTCAAATGTAATAGACCAAGTTCGTAAGTTTGGAAATTCATTTTTACGAACCCTAACTTTAGAATAAAGAAATGGAAATAAACTATTCTAAGATAATGCTCAATTTTTTAAAAAATATTAACACTTTCACAAACACGAGGTAAATAGTCTTTCTACAGTTTTTTGAAGCTTTTGAGAATAAGTACTTTTTGACCGGTTGGGTGGAGTGGTTGGTTTGTCGCTGGCCTTCTGCACCTAAGGTTGCGGGTTCAACTCCGGCCCAAGTTGGTGTATTTTCATGATGCAGAAAATCGACAGCAGCCATGTTGTATGATTATAAGACATGTAAAAATCCCTAGAGTGTCTGTTTGGCTTGGATGCTCTCGGAAAAATTAAATCCTAGAACTGGTTCGCATCGCCAAGAGCTCAAGTAGCTCCCTCTGGGGAGGAAACTGGTCAACAAAACTACTTGCGGTAATTGGTATCACCTGTAGGTGCCGCTCTAAGAAGTGATACCAGCTCCTCTGGGGAATTTCCAGGTCTGCAAAGGTTAAAATACCAATCAGCCCTACTAGGAAAAAAAAAAACTTTTTGAGAGACTGAAGTTGCCCACGTTATTGTTACTTATAATGTTTCGTGCCATAGTATCTGAAAAATGGCTTGGTAACTGAAAGATTTAGGATTACTCTTCCTAAAAGCATTATGTGGTTAGAATAACTCTTGCTTGTTGAATGAATGTTCTAGTTCTTAAATAACAGCAGATAGACATAGTGTAGGATGTTGGAGAATGAGATGTGTTAGTTTCTGTATTACTTTTATTGCTTGGATTGAGGCTCAAAACTACAAGATCCATCACCAAAAGCCCGTTTGAGTAGTTATAAATATGATAATAACCTAATTTCAGTTGCATATTTGCTTATGCCTCTAAAAAAAACAGTCTTAAAAACAATAAGCTGAAGCTCTACTTATGATGTATAAATAAGAAAAATAGCAATGAATGTTTTATATTTCTCTTTCGTTTCATGTTCATATTCAATGAATAACAGATAATAATTTTCAAAATAATCCTGTGAATAAATAGACAAGAAACCAGCAGAATTTCTCTATATGATCCGTGCAACTGTTCACTAAAAGCCTCAGTCATAGAGCTTACATTACCGAAATTATCTTTCCATTAAAGATATCCAAACAGTCTTACCATGAAAAAGAAAATTCAGAAATTGAGACAGAAAGCTCACAGTATATTCTGTTTCAGCACGAGCAATTTAATATGTTTTCGATACTGATGAAAGACATATCCTTAGCATTGGTTATAGTTACGTGTTAAAAGGGTTTATTCATATATAATAATAATAATAATAATAGTAATAAAACACACACACACACACACACACACACACACACACACACACACACACACACACACACACACACACACACACACACACACACACACACACACACACACACACACACACACACACACACACACACACACACACACACACACACACACACACACACACACACACACACACACACAGGATTTTTTTACCCAGTATAAGTCTTAGGAGGTTCAGCAGAACAAATCAAGTTGATATGAAACTTTTTTTGTTATTATAAAATTATGTTAGTGAAATGAAATCTGGGTTAAAAGTATAATTTGAATCCCACTGAGAAATATAAATTTTCAAATCTTAAAATCTCTCAGATTCTATACACCTAACGATGTTAACTGAATAGGTGGCAACATATATTATATTCTATCTTAGCTGTTTACGAGATTTATTTTAACATCCAATTACTTCATGTTTAATAGTTGTTTTGTAAAGAAACTGCGTATTTCTCATTAAGGTGTCATATAAAATTTTTTATTATTTTTAACATTGTTACAAGCTTTAATTAATCTGGTATAATAATTTATGATTTTAAATAAAAGAAGTAAACAAATTAGAATAACCTTTTGTGAAACTAAGAAAGTTTGCAAGATATTCTCATACCTTCTTTTATAGAAATATTCTTTGTGCTTGTGTATTTTTGTGTCTTTATTCTATACATAAGAGAAATCTTTTATGCTCTCTTGAGTGCTTCTAATTTGTGAAATTGAATTAACGCGTGTTTTTTACACTTACAAAAGCAAAAGTTAATTAATTAATAGCGACTGCTTTTAATTTATAAGGGATGGAAAATTTGAATTCAAGACGTTTTATTCGATTAAAAGAAGGAATAACAAACGAAAAAAAAAAGAAAAAAAAGAGAGCATTTTTTAAAATCAATTTCAAAAACACGTTTTCCCCGATGGAAAAGAGGCAAAAATTTCTATGGATTATTTCTTTTTTACGTTCAATAGTTATATGTTTACTGGTGTTAAAAATTTTCTCAAAAAGTCTGAATGACTACTTCACTTTCAAATAAATATGCACATTTTATGCCATTTTCGTAAGCCTAAACATACGTGAGGGCTGGGCATTCAAAGAAAAATTCTTTGTAAGTGCACGTAGTAATTACAACGCGCTTGGTTCATTTATACTTCTCAGAGACTACAGTTTTTTTTTTTTTGCAGCATTTGGTGAAATTCAAAAACATATAGTTAAAATGAGTTTTTTAAAAATTTCTAAAGGGTTCCGGATTGGTGTTTTAACATTGCAGACCTAGTACATTCCTGGAAGCTGGTATCTCTTTTTAGTGCGGCACCATATAAGTGGATACTAATCGCCGCAGGTAATTTTGACGCTCAGTTTCCTCCTTAAAGGGACCATGCAAACCTGTACTAGGATTTAATTTTGATGAGA
The DNA here is from genome assembly GCA_019973975.1 of Trichonephila clavata. Lineage (NCBI taxonomy): Eukaryota > Metazoa > Arthropoda > Arachnida > Araneae > Nephilidae > Trichonephila > Trichonephila clavata. The sequence goes on along the minus strand of BMAO01039378.1, from coordinate 167,152 downwards.
GCACTCAAGCCAAACAGACACTCTAGGGATCTTTTACATGCCGTATAATCATACGACATGGTCACTGTCGATTTTATACATTATGAAAATCCACTGACTTGGGCCGGGGTTGAACCCGAAATCCTAGGTGCAGAAGGCCATCGACAAACCAACTGTGCCACCCAGCCAATCAGAAAGTACTTATTCTTAAAAGCTTCAAAAACTGTTGAAAGACTATTTTCCTCATGTTTGTGAAAATGTAAAGATTTAAAAAATTTTGAGTATTATCATTACGGATTAAAAACGAATAATTTACTTCTATTTCTTTATTCTAAAGATATGGTTCGTAAAAATGAATTTCCAAACTTACGAACTTGGTCTATTACATTTGAGTCCGACTTTCTTTCTGATGCACGATGTAGATTTTAATCTTTAGATATAGTCCCACCATTTCTAAAAGAACCCGCCATTTCTAAGTAACCACTAACATTTGGGAAAATGGAATAAGATTACAAACATAATTGGGGCGCGTAAAGCAGGGCAATATTAAGTGCAGATTTCTAGAGACATTAGTGTAACGCCCACAGCGTTGTGTACAACTTATGAAGACAGGATCCATAGAGTGAAGAGCTAGACAGTGTTATCCAAGAATCTTGGTGAACAATAATGTCTCCAGCAGGTTTCATAAAACAAATCTGTTTGTTAAGAAGACCTGCTGTCTACGTCTCTCTCACTTCTGTGTATAGAAGAATCCACTTAGCATAGGGAAGAGGATACCGCCATTAGAAAAGGGATCAAAGGAAGGCCTTCCTAAGTAATGAATCGAGATTCATCCTAATCGCTGATTCTAGACGTATACTTAACTGGCGAGTACCAGCAATCTACTATATGTTCTCCAGCATTGAAACTGGAATCCGTCCATGTAATAATGGACTTAATAAGTTGAATCCACTTGTAAGGAGTGACCCGTGTCATCCCTTAGTGTCAGAGGATCGGAAGGAAGATTAGCCATAGTGAAAACAAACTTTATTTGTAATTCTCAACGAAGACGCAAATTCAACAATTCAAACAGAAAAATTCACCAACTACTAAATATGTCAAGCAATCGCAGGATAGACAAGATACTAGGAGAATTAATTAATTGGGTCGCTTACGTTTTGGCAATACGCCTTCTAATTCAATTTCATCTAATCGAAATTTAACGCTTAATTGACTAAATCATCAATTTTAATATTAATCAATTAAGTAACGAAGTTCTCTTGCCAAGCTTCACGCTAATCAATCACTGGTATCCGTTAGCAGTCTAACCTCTCTCTCTCTCTCTTTCTTAACTCGAAAGTTTAATCTTTAAATACGTTACATAATTTGCATATATCGCGTCTTCTTCTTATGGAGGAAGTTTTTCAAATGAAAAATATTTTAAAGATCCATTTTCCCTCGAAGAGTTAGTAAGAAGAACACGAATAGACCGGTTACACACCTTCTGATCTACCGATATCTAGAGGAACTCCTCCATCCCTCTTTTACCTAAAGCATGCTTGACTTCAAATCTTTCTTTGCTTTCTACTATGCAGGGCAAAACGTCAAGGAAAATTAAAAAGAAATTCGCCTCCATGCATCTCATTGGTACTCCAGGGAAAAATGAGCTTCTCACATTAAAGGAAAGCAGCAGAATGAAAAATATGATTAAAAAAAAGCAGCAACAATCAAAGAAGGCTAAGCGCAAAAAGCAAGTGTGCTAAAAATTCTACAAAAGGAGAAACTAGCCAAGTTACAGCTCGTACTGGCTGCGACAAGTGAGAGTTTCATTGGCGTCACATTATAAAGCAACACGAGGGCTATTGGCGACGGACCTCGTGATTTTGAGTCTCTGTCAAGTAGATACCTTCTGAGCTGGCACCCCTCTCCAAAATATCATATTACGCCAACGGAAAGACTTCGAGCTTGACAGATTTAAAGTGCAACAGCCTCCTCTTCTTGTCGGTTCTTCTGTGGAACCAGGACTCAAACCCGCGACACGCAGGCCACGAGTTCGGAACAATAGCCACTAGGTTACCATGGCCACACTGGCTATACATCCTCCATTGCAATAAAATTTCTTGTATAACTCACTTTATTTCTTAATACTTTAATCCAAATTTCGGTTCATGATGTTTCTTTTTTTAAAATTCTGTTTCTTCAGTTAAGGTTATGTTTGTTTCATGTTATGTTTAATTTATTATGTTCCAAATGTAATCTTAAGCAATTGGATAATATATGGAGTTGAATTAAATTATTGCCTCAGTTCGTCATCTTCCCTTCATGTTTAGGTAAGATAAAAAAATTATTTTTCTAAAATGAAATTTCTTATTCAAAATTGAGTAAGACAACATAAAAAGTCACTTTAAACAAATGGGTAGTAAGGATATTTTGCCCAGATAAGCCTCCTACAACTAATATTAAGTTCAGAAAAAAACGTCGAAGCATAGATTCATCCATCTTACCCCCTACACTTTTATTTACATATTATTAAAAATTACTTCAGAACTTATGGATAAAATGAAACAAAATTGAGAATTCCTTTAATTTTTTATACTAAAGAAATTAAAAAAAAACAAGTTTATTGAGATAATTGTTATTTCTTCTTACCAGCATCGTATAATAATTAAAAAGCTTTTTATAATGCATTTGTAGTTACAGTTTAATATGAAATATTTTCCCGTAATTCAAAAGACTAATTGTTTAGTTTGTCATTTTAATGTAATATTGGCAAACATTGAAAAAAGGAAAAATATACGTAGGCAAATTTTAATTCTTTAATATTTATTACCATTTATTAGAAGAAATAACAAATGGAATTTTGCTCAAAATAACTAAAATATAATAATCCATCACTAAAATAGTTCCCCATAAAGGAATTTTAGAAATAAAATTTTAAATACTATGAACTGTAATAAGATGAATTAGTCCCGTAAGTTGAAATGTTCTAGTATATACAAGGTATCCCAAAAATTGACCCAAACTCTGTGAAACATTCTTCACGGCATACAAAGTGTACTTATAAAAGCACCTGAGGGGTTTTTGAATTTCCCAATTATAAAATAAAAAATAGCTTGAACACTTAAAAAGTGAAAATTAAAATAAAATTCTTCCATTTTCATATTCTGTTATATATATATAAGTATAATACTTAAATATATGTAATAAAAAAATGTGCCCTTTTTTGGAACATTTTGGGCAAAAAAATTGACCACTTAAGGGGTTAATAACTAACGTATACATATTTGCCCATTTCGCATTTAAATTTAAAATTTATCATAAAGTACTGTAATACTATACCTCTAGGTCATACATAAATTTACTCGAGGGTGTCCTCCCCTCCTCTCTCCCTGCTTCAAATCCCTCCACCCTTTTAGTTCGTTCATGGGACCAAAAGAGTTGTATGGATGTTGGTTGCATGATACATTTACTATTAAAAGTTTTCTAGCAAGTCTCAATGAGAATTATTTCTAACTCTGGAGTAATTGAACTTTGAATAAGGCATTTTTAACTCACAAAATGAAATTCACAATATATCTAGGTATTGGACAACCAATACAAACTGTAATCATTTTAAAATAACACTATTATTGATGAATTTGCAATCGGTAAAAAGGCTAAGCTCCAAATCACACTGAATGAAACTGAGTGAAAAGAGAAATGCCTTTTTTATCGATTGGAAAAAAATATATAATCCTAAGACCTGAGGGTTTTGTCCGGTATTTTCACTTTCTATACAAAGAAAAACAGTTCCTATCCTACCAACAGCATAACAGAAGAAGCTTCAGGGTAAGAAAAGAGTTGTGAATGGAAGTATTGAAGTGTTAAGTAAGTAGAATGGCGTATAAAAATGTGTAAAATGTTATTCCTCGTACTTTTGGAGTGTACAGTTAAGAAATAATGTTCTATTTGGCCCAGACAAGGGATCAAATACACACACATATATAATAGCTCGCAATTTTTAACAATTTGTTTCATACAATTTGTAAAGATGTCAATATAAAGAAAGCATTGCAATGGTACACAGGCGGAAACTCGACAAAAAATATTTGTTAAAATTATTTTTTAGATATTTGATAAAATCAAATCGGAATTTTTAAAAATATATAACTGATGAATTTTGAAACATTTATCACTCAGTTTGGAATTTTGTTGAAATACTTCAGAGAAAAGCTTAGAAATATTTGATGCAAATTTTGAGCAAATCTTTAAGAAATAAAAATCAATTGTAAGAATCATGATCAAGAGAAAATCAAGTAAAGGTTAAGTTTTTTACTGAAACAACAATAACGTACTGAGAGTTTTGCACATTTCAAAATTTTTTTCAATGTGATTACCAAATTACCTGCTGATACATAAAAAACCAAATATAAAACACTGAAATAATTTTTTATGCTTTTTGATGTAGTTTTTCAAGTATGATTTTTTAATGCAGTATTTAAAAAAAGATGCTTATTATGAATCAAATGCATATTATGAATAAAAATAAAGTAATTGTTTGTGCATTTTGCTTAGATATACAGAGTTTCAATTTAAGAACAATTTGGAATGTTATTTTCTTGCAATTGGTACCAATTCTGAAAAGACTTTAAAAATACAGAATGAGTTTTAACCTTGTGTTTTTGGTTTCCTCAACATATACAAACGGCTAACCAATAAACCGTCATCCTAAAAACGGATCACCGATATTCTATTGTATCACAAAAAAATGTCAACTCTGAATGAGAGTGAGATAGTATCTTCAAGAAGCGAAATTCATTTTGAAACAGTTCTTACACAAGAAAATCTGCGTTCTTGACTACGAAAAATAGCTTCCACGTATATACTTTGAAACATTTTCATATATCTAATATCTGAAGTAAGCAAATAAAACACTTAAAATGTCCTTGTGGATAAATGATTTTTTTTTCTTGTTTGAAAAACCTATTTATAGCTACATTGGGATGTTTGGATTTAGATATTTTCTATGTAAAACAACTTTTATCCAGTCCCTATTTACTGTTTAAATTTTCAAGTGTATTGCAAACAATATATTTTATAGCTACTCATAAAGTTTCAGGATATTTTCTTATGCATTTTCTTTTATGTAGTCCCTATCTCCGCACAAAAACAGGATTTAGCATATAGGCAATAATAGTTGAATAACTATGAGGCAGAAATATCTGTGGAAGCCATGGTTGAATGTTTTTTGATTTGGAGATTCATACACAAAATTAAATGCTCCAACTAGATAATTCAAATATTTTGGAGTTTAAAATTTTGAAAAAGATCCTGGAATCAAAATAGTACAAATATTTTATACATTTTTATTAAAATATTTTATAGTTGTTCCGCAAATTGCTCCAAATAATAATTTAATTAATATTCTGAAATATCTCATAACAATATTCAGTATAAGGAATGGTCTTGTTGGATGAAGACGTATTACACACAACCCATAAAAATATCTATAAATAACGATCTTGTATTTGTAGATTTATTTATAAGAAGAATGACCATCGACACAGACGTGATTGTATATATGTGAAATTTAGAGAGAGAGAAAGATATTTGTTTTATAGAATTTTGTATTCATTTATCGTCACAAAAAATTAAGATATATTAGTAATTAGATATATTAGTTAAGTTTATGAGAATTATGATAATACTTGGATATACTTCAAAAGGAGGATATAATTATTTTTACATGACTTTTTTAGTATTTATGAGGTTCATTTTTCATGTAATTGATTGATTTGTTAGTTTGGATATTATCCCCATTCTTCGTGGGAATGTACAACTACTTGGATTCTTGAATTCTTAATTATACAGGGTGATTCTAAAATCATGGTGTAAACTTTTAGGGGTGGTAGAGCTTACTAAAGCAAACAATTTTTGTATAGGAATATATGGGTGGAAGTGCCGCGTGGAGGTTCAAACAGGAAATATAACGCATGCACGGAAATGTAAATCGTTCATTAGCAGCATACTTACCAACAGAAAATGTAAAACAGTTACAGAAATTGCATCCACCAACAGTAAAACTCTCCAAACGGTTGGTTGACTGAGATGCAGACGACATACTATAGTCCTTTTAGTGCTGGGTCTTTCGTCCACATGGTCCAAGATGACTTCTTTCAGGTGTATCTGTCGTACAGTCCTCGATCTACCCCTTCCATCAGTACTGGTGATAAATATACCGTTTTCACACAGTTGTCGATGTAATCGCTGGAACATTCTAGGGGTTCGGCATGCGTCTACTTGGAAAGAGTTCCCGATACAGCAGCAGTGCTGCTTTACCGTTACCATTAACAGCACCGTACATGCACCATGAATGCCTGCCCTTTTGATTTTAGTAAAATAACCCAAACGCAAGTGTCGATTTTGTTGGTGCAGCATATCATTGATACATCGCTTAGCTGCCTTCAGCTATCACGACTATTGTCAATTAATCACGCTTTAAAGGTCATCAAGTATGTATGACGGTTGATGGATGCAATTTCTGAAACTGCTTTAACATTTTCTCTACGGAATCACGCTTTGAGTATGCTGCTAATGAACATTTTATGTTTCCGTTAATGTGTTATTTTTTCTGTTTGTGCCTCAACGCACACTTCCACCCATATATTTCAAGACAATTTTTGTTTTGTTTTAGTGAGCTCCACCACCACATACAGTTTGTTCCATGATTTTAGAATCACTCTGTACAAATACAATTTTCATGTGTGATAGCTGTGTATCACCTTTAAATGGGGATTCTGAAAATGTTTCTGGATAAGCAGATGTCTTATGCATTCAGATGCTTTATTGAAGTCGAGTCATGGGTTTGAGTCCTGATATCACTAAAGATCCATTGTGTAGAGGAGACTAACACATGTTAAATCAGTTGAGGCTCAAAGTTCTAATGTGGGAGTTAAGATACTGAAAGGCCAGCTCCCAGGTTCCACACTTAAAACTGGTTCAAAATTACGATATCCGTTGTCAATAGTTATCATTATATTCTTCTAAATGTGTATGCGCAACGTTAATGAACTCTCTCTCTTTTATCGCATTATTATTTTATACAAAAGTTTATTATGTATTATTAATGCCTATTTAAGCTGCAATGTACGATCCTCTTCACGCTCTTTTTAACATAAACGGGGAGGGGCAGTACTTGCAGGATAATGCAAGTACAACCCCTCCACGTTTCACGCTTATCTTTATTAGTTTAGTGATAGGAATAAAAAATAAAATAAGCCTGGTACTGAAAATAACGATATCATGTAAGAATTTCTAGAATGAATTTTTGATCTAATTATATATATATATATATTAATATATATGTATTAATATGATTTATGTAATATATCATATTTATTTATTCATTTTCGGGTGCTTATTTTTATCTTTCACAATATCCGCTAACCATAGCTAATACTCTTTATAATTTTGAGCTAGGGTGAGATGATGATGCCTATACTGAGTTGACACCCGCTCACTATATACATACCTCGTTAAATTTGGGACTTGACAGATTAAACGTGTATCAACTTTTCATCTCTATGAATCCTAAGTTGATTGTGATTGTTTATTAACATCGTATTTTGAAACTAACGATGTCTATAGGCGAAGGACTTCATAATTTTGGATCAAGGTCGGATTATTGAGGACGATACCTATACTGTGGTTTTCCACTCTCCAAATTTTCGCTCTGCATCAACACGGGGATTAGAGTCTCGACAGATTTAACATGCTTCATCAGCTTCTTTACACATCAGATCTTGAATCCTAAGTGAAATCAGTACGTAAACAGGCGGCTGAACTAAATCGTTGTTGGCTACGACTTCTAACGTTTGGTAAAATTATAAACTTTTGTAACGTAGTAAAATAAGAGAGAGAGAGAAAACTAGCGCAATTGCATAGGATAAATATTGATTAGCACTTTCAGCAACAATTTTAAGTTTCAGAATTTTAATTTTTCTCGTTGTAATGAATTCGTTAATTTTGATTAGCAAACATGGTTTACTTTCGTAACAATTCCTTTTATTTAATTTGTATTTATACACTGAGGGAATTTTAAAATTAAATCAAGTATACACATTTAAGGGTTTTTTTTCATTAAAAAACAGTTCGAGATACATTATTATGACAAATGATATTCATTGTTATGAATTTTGAAAGCAAAGTAATACAATAATTAAAACTGTATTTGTTTAAAAACAATACACATTGTTGTTGTTGTGCACATTATATTATAACTAGCAATTTTTGCAAGAATATTGGAATTCGCCGAAATATTGATACTATTTCATAGATATTTTGATGTTTTTATAAATATTGTACTCATGAGTAACTTTTAAAATTTTTTTTCAAGGGATGCTATCATTTTCCTGATTAAATGCTTGGATTATAAACGGTTGATGAAAAAGAGGCATGGATGTTATGGAATAGGACTGTAGTATAGTAAATACGATGTTTTTTTAAAAAATACTCTTATAAATTTTTAAAATAATTATTCCTTTATCAGATTTTTTTTTATCAACAAAAGCAAAATGTTTTAAATTTTACTACAAAAAGATCCTACTCTTCTGATTTTTCAACTATTAATGTACTTTACATGTAATAGAAATTAATATATAATTAAATATTACAGTATTTAATGTAACCTAGATATTTGATCAAAAACGATACATTATGAAAACAATGACCATATCCTGCCTATCTACTGAGGAAATATGATATATATGTTTTTATACTCATCAGTTTTTAAAATCCTTTTCATATTCTATTCCTGATATTTTGATTAAAATAAACAACTAACTATAAACAGAGTTTTATATTAATATTTAACAGAAACCCCTTTTATCACTCATCTCTCTGAAGAAGGATTTCTTAAATAATCTATTATAAAAAAAGAGATTATTTCCTAGACGATATATATAAAAAAAGAAAAATTACACAACTTCTTCTTTTGACATCTAACTTATTTTCCCTCTCTTCTTCAAGCTGAACTTAAATAGTAAAATAAGAATAAATGAACTAGCTAGTGTTAGTAGAAGTATATGAATCGGCCTATTCACACAAGAATAATTCATCAGCATTCAAAATGTTAGTATTATTGGCACAAGAAACTTTCAAGAAAAATGGCTTCTATCCATCTTTTCTGAGATAAATAGTATTCTATTTTCATGGTTTTCATTTCCTTTAATATTTTTCATTTCTTTCCTTATGGGTGATAGATAAAACTTCAGTTTAAAACTACTTTCGTGACGTAGGCTCTTTGTCATTAGATATGTGAGTTTCTCTCTCTCTCTCTCTCTCTCTCTACTTCCGAAGTTCTTCTGAAAATAAGTAGTATTGTGTATCGATCACAAGTCCATGATAAATTTATTTCAAAGGCACCTCTTATCTCACTGTTATCTTTTATGATTTTATTTATATCTTGATGATGATTTATATTTTATTTTCATTGATGTGTTAAAACTTGTTTCTTCAACCTAGAGTTTATTTTGTATCGTTGCAATCGATCGGAATTTTATATTTATTTCAAAATTATATTAACACAAAAGAGCAAATACATTTCTATGTATTTCTTTTCTATTCGACCACACAGAACTTCTGCAGAAATATATATCCTGAGATTTTCCACTGTCTAGAAAAGCATGATATGTATGAAAATCTACCCCAAATTCTAAATTTTTGAAATATTTTTTGCATAAACAAACTAAGATTTATTTAAATGGGAATTCAATGCAATTATATTCATGACACTTTTGGATGCTCATGTGAAAATATTAAGAACAAATAAATAAAATCTTTTATTTAAATAACTAAGAGCAAGTTGAATCCTTTCCAGTTACTCTTGAAATGGAATTGATGTTAAGCAGTTTTCCCCATTAAATATTCTTATAGGATACTGTCAATTCGATATCCTCATCTTCATGTTTTATGCATGATATTTACCGAGTTTTGAGTTTTCTAGCCTGTCTAGGATGTTTGCTCACATTTCTAAGGTAGAGGCATTTTCAAGTAAAGTTAAACTTGCTTCTGTATTGTTTTTGGCCGGAGTATTTTCTTTTCAGAAATAAGAAGATTAACTTATTAAGCAACTCTTTATTATTTTAATATTCATGTGTATGTATTAAAATGAATTTTAAAAAAACTTAGGAAAGGACACCATATTATCCAGAGACATCAATATTTATTTTTCTAAAAGATACCTAAACTCAAAGATGGCAACTTTGAATATGTCTGAAAGCCATATCAAGCAATCAATAATAGAGTTCAACACCTTAAAGCAAATAAGAATCTCAGGACGTATAATATCAGAATTATTTGAATATTACCATTTGAATATATTTCTAAGAAAGTATTAAATGAAAGAAGACGTTGTTATAAATAAGTATTAAATAATTGAATTTAATGTATTTACAGTTATCTTAAAAAATAGAGTAATTAACACATTTATTACTACCGTGGAATATGTTTTTAAATATGAATTAAAATTGTATCTTAAATCTAGATATCAGGATATGTACAGTTTTATTGAAAATGAAACATGTAAAGCAGGTGAGAAGATTTATTTAACAGTTAGAATATTATATATAAATTGGAATGTTTTTTTGTGTGTTTGTGCTTATTTGTATCTTATACAAATTCACATCCTTGATTGTATCGCTCCAAATTTTTTTTATGGAGCTTCATTGATGCTTATAAGGAACCATAGGCAAATTTCTGCCGAAAAGAAGTTTAAGATTTATTTTTGGTTAATTTTTTTATATTTTTCTATTATCAACAGATGATGGCAACATCAGTTTGTTTGGTGGAAGTTGGGAGCTATTTGTGTATCCACAAATAATCGCTAGAAATTTTTATTGGACATCCTATTTTTAATAAGATGTTGAAACATTGTTTTGCTTGCTAAGTATTAAGTAAAAGCAAATGCATTTTTCTCTTAGATTTTGTTTCTTTTATCTTTATTGTATCACTTTTCTCGGAAAACCTACGGAAATATTAGGTAATTAATACAACTTTGTTATTATATTTACTAAATCATTCTTCCCTAAGAGTCTAATTAGCAGTTCGCTTAAAATTATTCAAAATATTATTCAAATTTTTATCCTTTCATGTTGATGATATATTTTTCAAACACCCATGCGAAGAACGCATATACCTCTTAATTCGTGATAAGAAAACAATAGAAAAGGACTCAAATGCTAAAACTATCTCTCGAAGAATAATCAGACAAAAATCAAAATTTAAATTAATAAATAACTAAAATTTTCAAAGAAATTCTTATTGTTTAAATGTCAAATTTATCCCACAAGCAGACTTAATACTTAAGAATACTAAATAAATGATAACATGAGAATAGTGAGTCTATCTTGAGAAAAATAACTATAGAACCCACGAAGGAACGTTGAAAATTGGTTTTTATACAGCGATTAAATTGTTTAAATATTTGAGAAATAAATAACATGACGCAAATCTTCATGTTTTAAACATTTAAAAACACCTCCTAATATAATTAATCAAAAAGTTGTCGGGAATTTTAAAGAAAAAATAGGCATTCTAATCACCCATACAATAACCCCTACCCCCATAACCCATTTTAACTACTAAAATTTTGCTAATTGATTCATCTACGTTTCAGAAATCGGCACCTTCGGTGGATTGATTTAATGGTTTACTAACGTCACATTTCAAAGCAATATATAGACTATCGGAAAGAAATCTCATTATTTTGATCGTAGTCAAGTTAAATGAGGGTAACACTTGAGTTGAGATGCCATCCTCGAAATTTTGACACCACCCCAACGTGAAAACAAGCCTCGACAGTTTGAATATGGAACCCTTTTGTACACTGGATTTTCAGTGGCTCTAGAACTCCAGCCCCACGACTCAACAGAAACAATGCCGTAGACGAGTTCGGGATGAAGACCACTTCTTTACCAGGGCCACTAAATATTTCGAATTAGATGGGTTATTATTTTAACACCCTTTTTTAATACACCTTACTATATTAACGGAATCTTTGAACTCGAGTTTTACCCATTTTAAAAGGTCAAATTAATTCAAAATTTTGCACACTTGTCAAGAACCGATGACAATACAATAATTTAATAATTTTTTTCCATTGTCCTGATCAAAATCATGAGGATTAACGATTTCCAATTTTCATATACCATCTCGCATCTGGCGACTAATTTCAGATCCTATTTCTGGGTTTGGCGACCAATTTCAAACCCCATTTCCAGGTTTTGCGACTAATTCCATATTTGGCGACTAAAAGATTAAGTTGCAACTTAGTTCGATTAACTATAAAATGGTGTTTTTAAAATTTTTTAGAATATAATTTATTTTTAGTGTCATTACCATGAAGCAGAACTGAGAATTTAACTTATTTGGAAATAAATTTCTCTAAAAACATGTCTTCATTTTCCATTGACTTATTAAGAGATATTTTGTGCTCATATATTTCTCGCCACTATCATTATATATACCTGTAGTATGTCATTAATCAAACTGAAAGTGAAGTATGAATATTTTATGCACATAATAGTTATGTCTCTTCACATAAGTGCATTAACATGATTGTGTAGTATTTTTCTAGAAATAATCCATAACTATAGACTCATATCAACAGAAACAGTTGTTTGGAAGTTGACAAAATCAATAAGACAATAAATATTAGGTTACCTCCCCCCCCGGGAAAAGTAATTCATTATTTTTTAGGAAAATGGCTGTTGTGATCAATATCTTGCAAAGTATCAATTAAGGAATTTGAAATTTATGCTCATTGGAAAGATGTTCATTCCCACTAAGAAAATTCTTTTGTTGTTTTTTGTTTGGTCCACTCAGTTGTGAGTTATCAAGGTATTAAAAATGTAAGTCAATGAAGAGAAAATTACACACATTTTGCAGTTTTTCTTTGATAAAGGTCAAAATGCGAGTCAAGCGGCTGAAATTTTGAATGGTGTTTATGGTCAAAATACTGTAACAGCCAATTACATACAATTTTGGTTTTCGTCGATCTCGTTCAGGTATGTCCGTCGTCGAAAATGTCGATAAAATCACAGAAATTATCGAAATTGACTAGCATGTTAGAAGTTGTCAAGGAGCTAAAGATTGATCTTACAACAGTTTTAAACCATTTGCACAAGTTTATATTAAAAAAGAAACTTGATGTTTGGATGCCACCCTATAGACACAATGACATGATAGGTCAAATTTCCATCTGCGAAGCCTTGAGCAAACGGAATGAAATGGACCCATCTCTTAAGCGGGCGGTGAATGTGGATGAAAAATGGGTCCCATGAGAAACATTGTGCGAAAACGATCGTTGCCAATGCGCAATGAAGCAGCTCAAATGACGGCCATATTAGGAGGGTTCTACTGTTGATTTGGTGGGACTGGAAATGAACTATTTATTATGATTAGCTTTCATATGGCCAAACACTTAGTTCGAATCTCTACTATCAACAAATGAACCTTTTGAGCTAGCTATTGACCAGAAATGGGCAGAACTAGCCAACAGGAGAGGTATTGTGCTCCATTAGGACAACGCCAGGCCACACACATCTACAGTGATTCGCCAGAAACTCAAGGAGCTTTATTGGGAAGTTTTGATGCATCCACCATATTTTCCGAACCTGGTACCAAGCGATTACCATGTTTTTCTTGCATTGCAAAATTTCCTTTGTGATAAGAAATTCGCATTAAGAAAAAACTGTGAAAATCCATTTCTAGAGTTTTTCACCTATAGGAACCAAGACTCTTATGAGAGAGGCATTGTGAAGATACTTTTAAAATGGCAACAACTTATAGAACAAAATGGTGCATTTATGACAAAAATTGGTAATCCTAAACATGCTAAATAAAGTCTTGAAGTTAGAGTAAAAATTATAGATTTCTTTTTCCCCAACCTAATAATAAACTTACTGTGTATTATAATTGTGTGTAATATCCTTTGGATGTATGAAAAGAATTAAAGAGAACTATTATCGCATATACGTTCATTTAAAAAAAATGTTTATTTACACAATAATAGTGAAAATGTTTGAGAAGTTTGCTACACACACATATATAAAGAAGCAAACATAATAAGTTATAATTTGAATTTACAAATTTGATCTTTAACTCGAGTGTTGACCTTTATATAATACATTTTAAAACCAAGTTTAAGTAATAAATCATAATGAAATAAACGAACTTCAGATCTAGCATTATGAAGAAATCTGAACAGAAAATAGGCACATTTTAAAGCTGACATGAGAGAAAAATCAAACAAAATTTTTTTCTCTCATTACGTTTTTTTTACCTTTAAGAAATTTGTGTAGAGTTATTTCCCATCAGTAAATAGTTACACATTTTATATCAATATAAGAAGTAATGCAAAAAAATTTCTTTGACAATGTAATCTACTTAGAAAAAGAATACTTTGTTACACAATGCGATAAAAAAAGTATAAATAGTCTTCTTAGTCCCTAATTTCCGTAGATTCAGAGATATATGAGCACGATTTTCGGATCACTCTCATGAGAGGTCAGACACGTAAAACAGTTCGAGTGGAATCGGTAATAGAGGCAAAAAAATCGAGTAACGAATAGAAAAAATTGGAAAGAGAGAGAGAGAGAGAGAGAGAGGATTTATAAAGCACATCATATTGTTATTTATAATTCCTCAAGATACTAGGATCAAACAAATATTAAGCACATCGGTATGATGTAAATTATCCATTAATATATACATAAACTGTTATTTTATTTATTTTCTATCTAAAGCTTACAAGAGTGCTTTGTATACGAGAAAAATAATTTATCATACAATTTTCAAACGACAGCAGATAATAATAATGGGTGAATAAACTAATACATATTATTGTATAATGATAATTTTGATGATCGTGTTTAAGATATATAATTTGTAGTTAAAGTAGAAAGCGTTTTCATAAGCTCAAAATTTAAAAAAAAATTACAGGAATAAATTTATAATAAAGGAAAAGGACATGATAATTTTCAAAGTGAGATCTATAATTTTTATTATTTTTAATAATAAGGTATTGGTCAATCATGAACATTACAAATCGCAACAATTCGACGTAGAATGTGCTTATCTCTCTCACATAAGATAACGGTATTTAACATCATTCCTATTGTAAAATATTTCCCAATTTTATTAGCGATAAAGTTGGAGCAAAACATCCCCTCAATCGTCACTCAAGATACGTTGATAAATGTTCGATAGAATTAAGGTCTGTGGTGATTGAAAAGAAAAATAAATTATAGTTTAAAAAACTAAAAACACCCTTTATAGTAATTCGAACTAAGTTGTAACTTAATCTTTTAGTCACCAAATATGGAATTAGTCGCCAAACCTGGAAATGGGATTTGAAATTGGTCGCCAAACCTAGAAATGCGATCTGAAAATAGTCACCAAACCTTGAAATGCGATCTGAAATTAGTCGACAAACTTACAAATGGGATCTGAAATTAGTCGCCAGATGCGGAATGGGATCTGAAAATGGAAAATCGGTAATCTTGATGATCCTGAGCAGGACAATGGAACAAAATTATTAAATTTTAGTATTGTCATCGGTCCTTGACAAGTGTGCAAAATTTCGAATTAATTTGACCTTTTAAAGTGGGTAAAAATTAAATTCAAAGATTCCATTACGTGCAAGTGAAGCTTATAAAAGGATGTTAAAAAGGTATGAAGAAAATAGTACCAGTTTATTCTCATATACATGTTGCAATGCTTTGGGTGGGAAAAAAAATCTACCTGAAACAAAAGATGGACAACAGGGAAGATCGTCTGCAACATTGGAGGAATGTGATCCTGAAGTACGTTCAAATAAATTTTGGCTGTTATTCGATAATTCAAACGAGCTATTGGTCTAAGGAAAAGCATCCAAAACCAACAAAGGTCTTTCTGCATGCCTTACATTTGAAACCAAATAATCAGGATAGAATACTTACACGGCGAGGCATTACTGAACATTAACTCTTCCTCAAATGAGTAAAAAGTTAAAGACGATTCGTCTGATCAAATTACTTCCTACCAAGCATTAGGATTCTGGTTTGGGGGACTACTTCACCACAGTATAATCTTAAGGCATTAGCGTCAGTAGTGAAGAGTTTGTGCTTTTTAACACTGCGTAAATCTCGAGACAAATTATTCTACTTGAAATAGTATATGCTGGACCGATGTTTAAGTCTACTGTTATTAAATCAGTTTTAGATTCTACTAAAATTAATGCAATTTCCCCCTGATTTTATTCAAATAACTTTCTTTTTGAGCTTTCAGTTTCCACGTTTAAAAGCAGTGTATTGTTGTAATTGACACTTGATAATATATAGTTTTAGATACAGTTCCACTTGCCGCCCTTGCAATTTCAGCTCAGATATTGCTAGGAGAGAAAAATTGCCATACCTTTCGGTCAGTCACCGACACATTGGACACTTAAAATAATATTTCATAAATTGTGTTTTATTTTTTACTTCACTGCTTTTTGTAGATAGTTGGTTTTGTATCCTTTTTGTGTATTTATTTGAAACAGCGATGGCTTCATTTAACTAAAATTTGAAAGTAAGCTTATATTACATGTTCTCTTGAATATGTGTTTCTATTATTTGATCTACCTTTGTAGTAGCACTAGAACATGAACCATTTCTTCTTTTTATTCACACAAAAAAAGATCAAATGACACGAAGTGTAGAAATCTATTATACATTATTCATTATCCAATTTATTTCTTAATGAATATATATAATAGAAATATTTGAAACTAGTTATCAATAAGAGCCGAGATTATCACGTAATATTCCCTTTAATAAGCTCCTGTATGATGAATACTTAATTTATAAATCGTTGTTAATACATTATATAGTAAAAGTTGTTACATTTGCATATTAAAAATAATACCAAGAATTCAAAAGATTAATTATCTCTCCTATTTGGAAACACGAGAAATAACCTCAGTCAAAATAAAGAGAGTAGCATTTGTATGTAGAAAAAAAATTCTATAATCATGAATAATGTAGCTGAAAACTTTTAAACGAGTATATAACAAGGAGTAGGTAAATGGAACCAACAAGAGTTCTTTAAAAGATGAAGTGTGTACTTAATATACTTTTGATTCAAATAGAAGTTATTACTGAGTGAATAACAGTTTTAAGAGGAAGAAAATTAGAATTAGAGAATAAAAAAAACTGAGAAAAGGAAATTATAAGGGGAAAGAGAAACAAAAATATTGTAAGGAAAGAAAGTTAAAAAAATGAATAGAGTAATGGTTGGTAAAGGAAAAGAGATAATTTTAGCAACCAATAAAAGAATTTATATTTGTGCGTGTGCTATATATATAAAAAAGATTTCTGAACGGGAAAATTAAACTTAAATAATGTAGAGATATAGGATAAGGAAAATAGTAAGAGAAATAAAAAATACCCTCTTATGCTTTATTGTCTGCCACATTAAACAAAATGAAGGTTTGCTGGAGAAAAGATAACATTTAATATTCCCGAGATGATTTAAAATCCTGAATTTCTTTTTTAAGGGAAGAAAGGAAAGGAAAACACCCACATTTGCTAAGAATTAAAACAACTGTTTGTTTGATACCATCCTGTCGAACTTAATATTTTGTTTCTAGATTCACGAGTTCAAAAGTCAAAAACTAAATATTAAGGAAACGTGTAATTTAGTTGTTATTAATATTGTTAGACTTCTCTCTCTCTCTCTCTCTAGGAGAGATGTCGCTTACCCCCGATTAATTCAGATGGTGGGCAATTGGTTGTAGACAAAAAGTGATACTGATAAATATCTTTAGGTTTCCGATTACTTGCGACAACTTTTTTTTTTAAAATGGGGGTATGGGGATTTTTTGTTGTTGTTTTTAGATTTGTTTAATACACTTTAAGAAAAATATGCTAAAATTAAGAAGAAAAAAGGAAATTATTATTACTAAAAAATGGGAAAAAATGGGTAAAAATTTACAAAAAAATAATATAAATGCGGCCCATTTTGTACCAAAAATTTATGAACAAATTTTTAATTTTTCAATTTTGATGTGTTGCTATGTTATTCATTTTTAAATGACCTTCAGGATAAGAGATATTTAAATTTTTACAAAAACTAGAGGACTTTATTTTAGATATATGAATATGCTTAAAAAAACATTGATTATATTCACATGAGGGTAATTTTTGTAATAAAGCAGAGATTGATAAATATGAAGGTTAAAACATTTCTACTATTATACAAAACACACACACAAAATTTCAGTTAATTATTTTCAAACCTTTTTTGAGCAATCGCTGTCCCCCCCCCCCCGTTTGAGCATTTAAAAAAACCACATTTCGAGTAAAACGCGTTTTAAAGTATTACATATTGCTTAGAGTAATGGCATTTGCTTTTACTAAAACACTTGTAGTTTTTTTTATAGTGAACGGAAAATATAAACTTGGTATTTTTATAAAGCTAATAAGATGGCCTGTAAAAATCATAAATAAAAGTTGTCAATTTTTGGTAAAATTCCCAATTTTAGGGTAGTCGGATTTCTTAATGTCTTCTGGAATAAATTTGAATTCCTAAATCTATAGTATCAAGAAGACCGTTTCTAAGCTCCCAGGGATTACGAACCATGAGCCAGATTGTTTCCTAGTTTTTTAAGCCAGAAAAAGAAGGAACAATGCTGTGTTTCATACCATTCGGCTTCAACAAGAACTTCAATATCTATGACTACTGCTTGCAATGTCTTCACAATCAGACTATGGGAAAATGACTCTTGTGTGTGTTCTGTTGTGCGAATCCCATTTTACTTTGAAGAGTGATTCAGGTCGTGTGCTGATCTGAAGAGAACAAGACACACAGTTGCTACCAATCTAATACTGTTGAAAAACACAGTTATGGAGAAGATGGAATCATGATTTGGCTGGAATTTCTTTAAGTGGTAATTCTGATCTGCATGTGCAGAAAGATATCCATATTCCATACGTCACTCTATTCCAAATGCCACATCATATGTTGATGCTGTTGAAGATCAATGCATCCTATTGGATGATAATAACCGACTTGAAAATATTAGGCTTTTTAATGATCTCATAAGGATGAAGGTTTGGAGCAAATGGAATGACCAGCTTGATATATATATATATATATATCATGGTTCTTTATCCAATAGAGCATCTCTGGGATTACCTCGGCAGACCGTTGGTTGCTTTAAGTCCTCCTCCGATGTTGATAAATTAGTTAAAACAAGGGTTGATTTGTGTTCCGGCGTTGTTACCCATTCAAGTGTGTGGCTGCTGTAGACGAGAACTCATGGCCGCAACATCGTGGCCGGCGTTGTCAATTCGTAGTCCCGGTGCCATTAAAATCCTACCATGTAGAGGGGTTGATGCAATTGAAGTTTTTCGTGGAGTCTTCATGAAGGCATGGTGTGGAAGTGTGGTAGGTGAGTGCTAGTTCAGGAATCATTCTCATTACTTGATCAAGGCTCATAATTAAGAGGTCTGTCGCCAGTAGCTCTCGTGTAGTTTCAAAGTGTGATGTTAGCAAAAAACTCAAATCAAGTCAACTCATTCGAGTGTTCTACAACTTAATTGGCAATATGGAGATTTAATGCAGTGATAAAGCATTGCAAGTAACTGAGATCTATTAGAAATATAATTGTAAAGAAAATTAACAGGATATCCATGTTAAATACAATGGATAATAAAGTTATTAAAATTTAAACATATATTAGACTTATCGCTAACTATATAAAATATTACTACGATAAATATAGTTAAAAATAATATTTGTATACATAGAAATAGATAAATTTGAATTCCTGTATGACATTTTAAGAATGTTAAAATTAAAATCATCTCTTTTATCATAAATATTACTATGTAAGTTATAATTCTTAATAAACAATGATATATATATATATATATATATATATATATGTGTGTGTGTGTGTGTTCATGAAATATGGTTTTTACATATGAAGCAGTTAATTGGCAAACATGTAACAAGGTAAATTTCAATGAGTTTTAATTTTAATAGTTTGGAGTCATTCGTTTCGAAAAGTAAAATTAAATGCATTTTTTTGTAATTAATTTTTTAGTCTAATTTTCTCTATAAAGGTGACTGAGTGATAATGAAAATTTTAGTTACAATTTAGATAAAAGATAAAGCAACATCAGTTTCGTTTTGGCGCAAAACTATTGTAACAAACTTTGCAATTATTCATAAGATACCGCAATTAATGGATTTTACCTTTTTGCTATACTCACTCTTATATTCTATTCCTTAAAAATTAAAAGAATTAAATTGCCTTCTCTTTGTGTATTTTCGCCTTTGTAATGTACACACTGTTAAAACTATAATCAACACAATGTAAAAATTCCTATTAAAATTATTTAAGAAAAAATGATCCAATGTTTTATTTTATACAAATGTATTTATATTCAAATGTTTAATTAAAATATTGATTTAAGTGTTCAATTATTTTCCAAGCAAAAATGTTCCTTTCAGTATTTTTTCTTATTTATATTAACGCATCAATTTATGTTCGGGAAATTAGGTTTTATATGCATAATCTCGTAAACTTTTACGGCCGTTGTATTTTATGATTAAATCAATAAATTCTTCGAAGTGTAAAATAAGTATATTTATCCGAAGCCACATGATTAAATTAATTAATTATAGAAAAAAATTAAACTTCACCGTTGAATCTTCAGAACTCATTAATTAAACATTGTAAAATTTAAATATGCTTGGATAATTATTTGCTAAAATTTGATGACTAAATTGTAACAAATTAAAAATTTTAATCCTAATTATTACTTTTTTATTTGTTTAAACTCATTTCAAAGAACTTAAAAGTGCCTTTTTAAAAATAATTATATATTTATTGCTACCTAATTTATAACATATTCTTTTCTTAGTAATCACATAAAATGAAACATTCAGTTTATAAGAGATGAACTAAGTCACACATCCCTGGGTGTGAGAGGGTCGGAAGGAAGAGATAAGCCATATTCAAAATAACTTCAGTTTATTCTCAGTTATGAACAACAATACTAATTCCATTAACCAAAGTTCAGAGATGCACCCAAATACCAAATATGAAAAGCAATAGCGAGGTAGACGAGATACGAGAAGACTTTAAATATTCAGATCACTTACGTCTAGGCAATATGTTCTGATTCTTAGTGGCCTAATCTAATTTGATTGCTAATTGAAAAATCGTCAACTTTAATATTACAATAATCAGCTACGAAGTATCCACGCCTCACTTGACGTTTAATCAATCACTGACAATCCAGCCGTTAACAGTTTTTAACCTCTCTCTTCTTCTAACCTGAAAGTTTAATCTTTATATACAAGTCTTAATTTGCGTACTCACATCTTCTTCGGGAGGAAAATTTATAATATAATAATTTTTAAAGACCCAATATTTACCAAGAGAATTAGTGTTTGCAAGAACATGGATAGATCCGTCACAAGTTAAATATATACACAATATAACCCTATAACGGGTTTATATAAGACGTAACACGGCAGGGAATTATGATCGTGTTTGTATAACACGCTCGTATGATACGGTAAAAAATGAGACAGATGTTGCGATTATTTTACGTTTTAGCTCCAACAATAAATATAACCTTAAGCTGGTAACACTAAACATTATACTGTACTTCTCAGAATTCAGGGAAACCCCATTTTTGGAGATCATCTCAGTTTGTTTCTAGTTATGATGCTCATTAAACGTGACTGATAAAGTTTTATATCTTTTGATTTATTTTATTCAACTGTTTGAGAAAAGATACTCTTTTAAACAACGAAAATATTGAGAAGAAACAAGTGAATCTTTAAGCAAAGGCAATCATTAAGTACAACCAACATTTAAAAGAAGATGTCAATAGAAACTTATTATGGATGTCACCAATAGGGAATAAAAGCTAAAAAAAAGTGTAACTGCTTCTTTTATTTAACGTAAAATGAATAAAAGCCTTTTTATTTGTTTGTTTTGGAGAGAAGTAAATAATATTTTAATTCGTATAAATTAAATATTTATTTTGCATTGTTGTTAAGTATCTGTATAAGTGTATATTTTTTATGTAAGTAAACTGTATATGAGCCCCTAATTTACAAAAACAATTTAATCCTCGAGAAAAGGGAAAAAATGTATACATATATATATTTTCTTTTCTTTTGTGAAAAGACATTTTTATTATTCAATGGCCTTACAAATTGTTGCTATGTAGTGTAAGCCCGATTATTAAAGAGTTATTTTAAGTATAACACTTTTTTGTTAATCGCTTTGGGCTGAGAACGGCAGCAACTTGAGAGTTTGTTGTGGTGTGTGTGGTGGTGTGTGTAATGTGTGTGTGTAATGTGTGTGCAGTGTGTGTGTAATGTGTGTGTTTGGGTGTGGTGTGTGTGTAGTGTGTGCGTATCTTGTTTATATATTTATAACTTTTCCACTTACGACCGTGGGTGCCTAGTGGTTAGAGCATCGGACGCCAGACCGGAAGGCCTGGGTTCGGTGCCCGATGTCACCAAATATCCTCCGAGTACACACGGAGTATGTGCTCGTTGAATCAGTGGGTCCGAAAGTCTTGTGGGCGGTCATAGCTGCAACCACGGGTGCAGGAGGCTGGAGAATATTTCCCTCTCCTCCCGTTCTACACCTAAATTGTGGAGGTGGAGATAGGTGGTGTCGCCATCTATCGTGTATGAACAGAGCCAAATCGTACTGTCACCTGTACGTTGCTCAAAGCTATAAGCTAACTACAGGCGGACACCTAGCCCTTTACCACGATGAATTTCGTGGGCCTCTATCTGATACCGTCAGAAACAACAACTTTTCCACTTACAGTAGATTGTTGAATTCCTACCTTTTTCTTCTTTTATATATATCAAACAGAAATGTCTACATAGCATTAAAATTTTGTATAGGGTATTCTTTTTCAGTAAATGTTTACATTATTTTATATACTTTATGTTTAGTATCATTAGAACATAAACTCTTTCTTATTTTTATTGATACAGATAAGATATCAAATTGCACTAACGAAATAAAAAAAAGCTTCTTGTGATGGGAAATTCACTCTTATATTTGATTTTTGAATTAATTCTGTGTTTATATTGCAATCTATCAAATATTTGTTTCTGTAAAGTGCCAAACGTGTTCTTAAATTTGTCATGTTTCCCTGAAGTATAGTAATATTTTTGACTTTTTTCTGAAAGTATTATTAAATTTGCCATGAACAAAGTATCTTATTTAGCTTTAGTTCATTTAACTATTTCATGTTGTTTTTCTTCAAATGTTTGAAAAATATTTTCAAATAAAATAACCCACACAAATTTTCGCGTATATAAAGTAGAACTAATGAAAAATTTAAATAGTTTGCATGTAAAATTACAAAATAATCTATGCATTACAAAAATTACACCTTTTCGGAATTTTTTTATATAAGCTTGTGTTAATATATCAGTTTTAGAACTTAACAGGAACATATTCAATTTTAGAGGAATTTTTTAGGCTATAACTTCGTTTATCTAGTCATTCTTTTTTGATATTATATATTCAAAATACATCTTTATAAATAATTTACATAATCTTCAATTCGTCACAATATACTTTGAAGTTGTTGAGAACCGTTTGGCATATATAATGTCCTTTGAAACATTTGTCTTCACATCTATTATATAAGTATTTGTTTCAAACAACATTTCCTGCGAATTTTCCATTTTATTCCATACAAGAATCTCAAAAATAAATTTTTATTCTTAGAATAAGTAGTATAGCTTTGACGCACACACCGAATTGCTGAGTTTCTGATTCTTTTGCTGATACTTGCTGTATCTAAAACAATCAGCTTTGTAATGTATTGCTATGTACCGTTCTGCCATTGTGCATTACCACTTATTCACCATTTTTATAAACTCCGGATATTATTTCTGATAATATCAAGATACGTTAGAATACTTTTCACCATTTTTATTTCGCTTTTTATTATTTCACTTTTCAGTAAAAAGTTCATTAATGTCCCTTCACTATAGGGAAAAAAGGAAGATTTGCCAAAGCATTATTTCATGGAAATTTTGTATCTTCTACTATAAGAATAATTTTGAATGCCATAGTATTAAAAAATTTTACTACACAGAGTAGCAAATTTTATTGCTTTGCATATGAAGCTCTAAAACAAAGACAAATTCTAAATATAACATAATTAACTTGAAAAAATTACTTTTTCAACCCAGTAAAAATGGATACAAATGGATTAAAAATGTTCTTTTTGTGGATTTCTTATAATAATAAGTCATTAGGAGATAGTTTTTTAAAAAAAAATGAGATTACTGCATTGATATTCTTGATTTTATCTTATATTTGCATTATTACAAAAATAATTGTTTAAAAAACGGAAAACGTACAGGAAAGCAACATTTAGCACATATTCAACATGTATTACCTTTTTTCACTAAATATCCGAATGATTTATTCTTCATACATGAAAAAGAAATAAATAACGAATCCAGGTAAGGTGAAGACAATTTTTATTATAATGTAAAAATTAATCATACAAATAAGCAAAAATAAACATGTCCCATACAAACAAATTCTACATCAATGCAAAACACTATTTTGCTCTATCACACTTTAAAATTTAGAATTTATATTCCATATAATAATTTTGTTTTTGATATTCTTGTAAATTTTGCTTTTATGAATCAAGAAAATTGTTTGCTATAATTCTTCACACCTAAATTTAATTACAACTTCACAATTCATAAAAATAAAATAGCATGTGCTATAGAATTCGAGGTTTTCCACTACTAATTAAGTTTTAGTCTTTTTTCATATCATGTATATGTTACGAAGTAATGATAATTCACACAGAAATATTGTGATAAATCTAAGCAACAATGTTATTTTGAATGCCAAGAAATCTCAAATCGAATTATACCAAACGCATTATTTCCCCTCCAAAAATACTGAAAATGAAACACTTCGGAGAATTACCCAACACACATGAAATCTGTACTTAGATTTATCGAATTATTGAACGACGAATCCAATTTCCGACTGAAACGCGCAAAATAAATAAATGAGTTATTCCAGAAAGTTATTGTTCACTTGGAGTGAAATATTGTCAGGGTTCGGAGACTTGAAATAAAGGAAGGATTGTCTCTTAAACGTCATTATTTTCTTTTAGTCATCATAGTCCAATGACAAAATATTTCGTTGCGTATCTTTATACGGGGAAGAATAACACCAGAGGTAAATACACAAAAGCACTTTTCGTTTCAAAATAATCACTATTTGATGGATTAAGATGCCGAGATTGTCATGCTCAAATAATTCTTCCGTGAAAAATTAATAGTTCTTGCTGATGAAGCGCGATGAATGTAAAGAAAGAAAATTCAGTGATATAAAGTGGCTGTAATTTCTCATTTTTAATGAACAAGCAGAAAGAATTTATGAGAGTGTGATGTATAATACTTTGTTAAATGGACTTAGGACCTGTACCAATTTTAGTTTATGAGTTTTAGAGGTATTACTATTTGTAAAAGGGAGTTCTAGTTTATAGCACGAAGGAAGTTTGCTTTCTATGTATAATTAAGATAGTGCTATTGTTGGGCTGATAAATTGAACTTTGAGAACAATTCTTTATACTACTAAGAATATTTATTAACTATCCTTTTATAGGTTAAATGAAATTTTCTTTCGGATATTGTCAGAACAGCCAATAAAAACGATTATTTTTATTATTAATTCCTTTAAATATCTTAACTTCTGTTCAAAATGAAACTTAGAATTTACTGAAATGCAAAGTATGCATATTCTAATGTTATCGGATAGCATGGATTATTTTTCAATAGGTTATATGAAGTTTTTTTGAAATCAACTAAAATATGTTTCATTGTTAGTTTGGGATCAATATTCACATGAGACCGGAAAATGCCATTCACAAACCCTGGTAGTTCTAAGAATTAGATAAATTTTCCATACTTTAGTTCTTGTGAAGCACAAATAAAAAAAATCAACCAAAAAGCCATTCAGGGACTTTTGGAATAATTTCGCTTAAAAATTCACAGGGCTGTTTTTTTTAAATTCTGTCCACAGTTAGTTCAAGCGTTGCTACCACTCGAACTAGCTGATCGTTTCATATACACACAGAGAGAGAGAGAGAGAGGAAAGACTTAGATCAGGCATGGGAACCTTTATGGATCAAAGTGCCATTTTTTCTAAAGAAGCGTTTAATGAGGTATAGACGTGCAGTCAAATAATTTTGACTTGGGATTTTTGGGAAAATAATAAAACTAAATTAAGAACACAAACCTCTTTATTTACTACGAAAAAATACCTTTTGTACTGTATAATTGTAAACAATTTAGTTATACATATAATTCAAATTAAAGTAACAGTGTGAGTTCTGTTATTGTAAATTGGATGACAAATAACTTATATTAGTATTGTAAGATGTTACTTTTAGTACAATGCATGCTCAATTGGAGCCATCTACCAATTGTTTTTTAAGAAATTAATTATTTTTGCTGTGGTTCACCTTTTTGACAAGAGAATTTGTGATTTGTTTCAAAATGCCTTGCAAAATGTGCAACATAAAACACACTCCGCTTTGTCGCCTTTTCTAATAATGCCTTATTTCTAGAATCACCAAATTTAAAATTATCTGTTACTAGCTCTTTTTATTCTTTTGCTGAACTAGCCACGTTAAATAACCTTTAAAATTCGTAAGTATAACACAAATAAGCATGAAAATACAATTGTGTCAATGAAATTGACTATGCCACGCGTAGACAAAATTTGCATCATAAGCAATTGTAGTTCACGACGTAACTAAGGCAAGACAATTACAAACGAGAGTGTTCCCCTTCGCTGCGCAACCGATCACTCGTGTGTGCTTGTAATATTTCATAGTGAACTTTATTATTTTGAAATAAAATGCGAACCGTTTTGTCGCTGGCGTGCCCAAAATATTGCATCGCGTGCTATGAATGGCTCGCCATCCCTGACCTTGATGATTCTTGATTTGACTCTAACCTAAAAGGAATAGGAACTGAAGTTTACTCATGTAAATATGTATTTAAAGTATCCTGATTATTATGAATTCTTATATAAATTATATCAACATGAAGCTTGCTTTTTAGTTAATTTGTATCATAAGTTTGCATCTATAATGGTTGGAATAAAAATATATGAGATTTTGTTTGAGATATAAGAAGAATATAGGATTTTTTATTTTATTTATACATGATTATTATTTACTCTTAGAGTCCTGTGAGTTTATATATATATATATATATATATATATATATTTAACATTTATAAACCCCGTGCACCACGCGATGTATAGCACAAGGGCATACAACACAGACAGAAGAAAGGATTACAACACAAACATCCATGCCTTCTCCGGGATTCGAACCCAGTCCCTACGGCACCGCAGACAGCTTCACTGACCACTATACCTGATGGGCGGCTGAGTTTATATTTGGAGCATAATTTTTAGTGATTATTTTTTTTATTTAATTTTAAAAAGGATATATATATATATATATATATATATATATATATATATATATATATATATATATATATATATATAGGATGAATATTTAAAAATTTTGAAGAAACGTATTCCAATAGTTCACTTTATGTCAGATAATGTGTTCAGAATGGTGTATAAGAATTACAGGTTTGCTGATTATCCCTCTCTCGTCTCTGTAAATATTTTATTTTTAGAATTAACATATAAAATGTGAGCAAAATTGCTGCAATATATCGAACTATATTTTTACTTTAGATAATTTGGGTGTGTAATTGAATGCGCACAATGCGCTTAATCAGTTTTAAAACACGAATAGCAGTTTTCTAAAATATTGCTTACCTTTTTTTATTTATTAGTAAAAAATTATGCGTTTTATGTCTAATTTAAACAATATAACTGCTATCACATACAATAACACTTCTTGCAAATAAAACTTGTAAAAATATATTAATTTCTTTGGATTTTAATTTTTTTTGTTAATGATTTATAGGATTTCATCTTATTAGCTGATTAAATTTAGAGTTCCTTTTTTTATTTTTGAGGACAAGGAGTACTTAAGCTAATTGACTTTCTTGGAAAATCCATTTTTCATAAAAATTAATTCCTCGACCTTTTATTTCTTTCACAATTACCTACTTATTTATTTAAATGTCAAAAATTTCGCAATAAGATTGACATTATCTTTATAAAAGCTTTTATCTCATAATAAACAGTGGCAAAAAATTTCTTTTGGATTTCAACTCGATTCTTTTAATTTCTTTCATATGAATTCATTTTTTATTTTCCGAAAAGAATGAACAGGATTGAAGAATTCTTAACTTGTCATTTATTTTTATGGGAAAAGAGTAGGAACAAATGATATTTATCACCAAGTAGATTTTGTTAAAGTTTCATGGTATTAAGTAGGTTTTTTCATTGGTTTTTTGAATTTTCAAAGCACTGTAAAAGGATTTAAAAAGTTAAAATCAGAATTATTTAATAATTAAAGATACACTAGTGCTTGAAATTTTAATTTGTAATTAATTTACAAAAATAAATCATACATATATTTTATATTATATTAATATAATTTTACTCAGAAAAGAAAAGTATTTTTATTTAAGAAACTGGGCGGCCGTAAGTTTATATTATGATTATTTTAAATTATTTTAGATTGTAAAAGGAATATTGAGATGTATATATTAAAAGGAATTTATTCAACAAATGAGAAGGTACCTCGGGAAATGATTCAACAAAATATTTGTCATGAAATAAATTACGACCAACTTTCAATACTGCTATACATTATCCCTAATGTACTTTCCAATACGCTTAACTTTAAAAAAGATTTTTAAAGTGCCTTTGAGATAAATTGATATCTGAATTTTTTCCTTTACAAATGACACTGAAAAAATGGAGGATTTAGGTTGCATCTTCCTATTCTGATCAAACGGAAGAAAGAAAGAAGGAAATAAAAAAAAACGCGAGGTTTTTCAATAAGACTCACACTTTATCCTTTGATCCTTTGGGGTGGAAGGAAATCCAAAAGGGATTGTTTGACTCTAAATTCGAATCGTCTATTACACCTTTTGAATTGTTTCAATGCATTTATAGATGATGGGATGACTGGTCCATTAAATGCTTTACTTGGTATAAAACTTTAATTTTATAACTAAATAATCAATGGTTGAATTTCTTTTAATACTGAACTTTTGCTGCTGGAATAATAAAACCAATCATACTTTTGCAGTCTTATACAGCAGATTGCCTTTATAACAAATTACATTTTTCTGTAATATGTGTGTGTGTGTGTGTATTGAAACTTTTCAATAACATAAACACACCCCATTTTTTAATATTCTAATTTTACATACACACTCCCCACACATGTACTACATATGCCCCGCTCACATTTCATTTGATTTCGGTAATTTTATTACATATGTTAATTATATTCGCATTTTCATAATGGTATGGATATATGATGACATGAATGGGTATATATACCTAAATATGTATGAAAATAACTTTTTAATAAAAAATCCGTCGTTTCTGAAAATGAAAAAAAAATTATTAGTTTAATCAAAACGTATGATAAATGATATGATTTTTGCGGATAAAATGGCAAAAGAAGATTGAAATCTTAATAATGACAAATTTTTCAACATTAATTTATTAGACGCAAATGCTGTCACAAATTTTAAATTAAGAGAGAAGACAATTCCTGTAAGGAATCAAATCTGTAGTATAAGGGGAGACCGCCTTATAATAAATACTATTGCTAGGCTAAGAACAGGGGTCATCGCAGAGGAATGAAGTTTGATAGGGATGGTAGAAGAACTTTTATAGGAATTATGATAACTGTTTAGATACAGAGCAGTAGATACTGTTAGACACTAGCACCTGCTCATATTTTTGACTAACCAGCTATTCTTGCTGCTCTACAAGAAATAGGGGTACTTTTCTCGGCAACAAACCTCTATGTGGACAATATTGCACAGATTGCTAAAACAGTCATCTGGGTCCTTGGTACTGTCTGATTCGGTCCCGTCATGGATACGACATTATCATCATCAAAACATATTTTAAAATCACGCACTCACACATACATTATATCGGTGTTCGCTGCATAAAAACAGATTATTAAGGGAATGAGGCCTGCCAGGAGTCCAGATGTTTAGGTGCAATTGCCATTCTGTATTGTGGATAGTGACGCTGTCAGCTGTATCGTTGGGTCTAGATTTGAATCTCGGAGAAGGAATGGATGTTTGTAAATGTATAGCGCTATTGTGGCATGAGGTACTCTAAATAGCCGTCGAGCCGCAAGTCCTTTTGTGAGGTTGGTGGAAGAGAAAGAGAGGTGGGGGTCCCCTGACCACCCCCAGGGGGCTCTCCTTAAAAATTGGGGGGGGGGAACCAAGCCAAATCATATTCTCGCCTGTACGATGCTCAAAGCTACGACTAACGACAGGGGTGAATTTCTAGCCTTTTGCACCGATGAATTTCGTGGGCCCCGATCCGGCCCCGTCAGGCAGGTGGCATACGAAACAACACAAACAACAGCACGTTAGTGTAAGTATTTTTTGATCGATAAGCAAGTACGATAGGGTTTTTCTTATTGTTTGGTTTAACTTGGATTAATGAGAACTGTTGACGAAGATACAAAAGGGCTGTTGTCGCTAGAACTAATAACTTTGAGCTCCAGTCAAGTACCAAATTTTTTAAATGGATGTATGTGATTTATTATTAATTATTTTTTTTCTTTATTAGCGTGAAAAATTCCATGTTATTTCAGTGTACAAATATTTACAGTTTTCAATGTTTATGTTATTCAAATGTATCAATTAAGTAAATGTGCGTCAATTTTTTTTGAAGTGTAGAGATCTACATAAAAGAGCTAATAGCGAATTCTTATAAAAGCTATTAATCTTTCATACTTTTTGCCGTTTATAAAATATATTCAACTTCCTTTTGCAAGTCTAACTAAATATTTGCCAATTATTAGTTATTAACCAATATTTTTCATACCTAGGTGCAGTTGTACTTCCAGAAACAATGATTTATTTTAACAATCATAAAAAGTAACGTTAATTGCATCAACTTATAAAAACTACTGCAAAATGACATCTTCTGTGAATAGCCTTTTTAAACTTATTTTACGATTATATTTTATTATTTTTGTTATTAACATGATAGATTTTTCAGAACTCCCCCCCCTCCTAGCTGCAATAGTAAGAATTAATTATAAGTTATATAATTATACTTTTTAGCTAGTATTTCTTAGGCAAATATATGTTGTAAACTTTCTTTAAAACAACCAAGATCATAATGAATAGTCTTAGAATTATTCTCTTTTAAAAGAAATCCTGTTGAAAAATGCGATGTTCTTTTTAAAAATAAAATATGCAGATGTATTAGGATATTTTCAACTATATAACGATATTTTTTTATACATGAAACTTTAGCAGATGGTCTTGAGTTATAGCAAAAAACTGAATCTCTTTTTTATGAAATAATAACAATATTCTTTTTCTATTAATAATCCTAATCTGAGAAACAAATTTTTCCTGTATATTTCGAGGAATAATGCAAAGTAGTGACATAAAAAGCTTTGAGAGAATTATACATTATAATCTAGTGCAGTTTATATTTATTTTTTATATACAGGATTTTTACAGGATTAATTGGGATGGATTTTTTTTCCAGAGTTACACTTTTCCCCTTTGTTTTTTAAACATTACATAACTAGATTTCTTTTTTCATTTCTCATTTTTTTTTCTTTCTTGATTTTTTAAATATTATTTCTTAGTATAATTTAGTACATTATGTATTGGAAAGATGGCCTTATTTTATTTTTAAGTGTCCCTAAAAATATAATTTATTTAAATCTTATCAAAATTTTTTCACCATTATTCTTAACACGAATTGTTTCATTAGAATACAGTAAGTGGAGTAATGAAAAATAAATACTTTTTGTTCAACGCAGCATTAAATTCATGCATGAAAATCTGGATAAAAAGATAGCTGATTACTTAAGATAGCTTTTTTTATCGCACAAATTTAGGAATTACTTTAAAATTGTAGAATTTACATATTTAATTAAGAATGTATTTATTTTCAGGACATAATTAATAGCTGATATTTTTCACTAATTAAATATTTCATGAATAAAACTTGAAAATTAAGTCTGCCATTTATTTCCAGATTTTTCGCCTATTTCTTTATTCACTTTTAAAGGATGTCACTAAAACTTTTAAAAAACTTTTTCAAAGCCTTTAATGTTGACATCAGACAGAAAAAATATTTTCAAGGGTTTCTTTTTACCAGTGTACCAGCAATATAACTTATAAAAGAACCTGCAACGTAATTCCAGTCGGTTATGGCTTTCTGGTATACTGTGGTAAGCAATTTATTGATTCCGAGATGCTACTTCTAGCTTCTTTCATCTTCGATTATGAATATTTCATAGGATGCTCCTAATACTTCGTTGCCCTGCTCGGCTGAGCTCCTTGACGCGGCAGAGCAGGAGTTCTAAGAATCACTTATACAGGAAAGTGTGTAAGAAGCTTTCACAGGGCAGGTTTATCGCTCAAGTAATATTTTCTTACATAGGATAAAAATGAAGTTCTGGACGGCAAAAATCCTAATACAAAAGATAGACTGTCAATAGATCCAGAATGATATTTGAATATCAAATCTTTATTTGCAATGATTTGAAAATTAAAGCACATTGCGATATATTTAAGTAATAACATGTGAGAGATTACTGCGACTGAAAGTAGATCCGTGCTTACAATTTACCTTATAAACTAAAAATATACTTTTCGTAGTAGCCTAATGATTAATAGCATGAGCTTTATTACTGGTAAAGCTCAGTCCAGATTCTTACAGTGATCATTATGGGAACAATGGAGTTTTGCATGTGTAATTCAACTAGCCTTAAGAGCTCACTTGAGATGTGGTGAGACTAGCCCATGTGTCGTCTTTGGCCGTAGTTCGAATTTGCAAGATCTACTGTCAAGAGTCTAGATATGTTAATTCAAATTAAAAATCTACAAATGTTCCCAATTTATGCTTACATGCCACATTACGAGAGGGCTAATCAATAAGACTGCACTGTCCAAAATTTCTTTAGAATTTCAAAATCCTATTGCAGTAACATGAGAGCGGTATACTGTGCAAAATGTCTTCTTATTTTGCATTGTTTTCTGTGTCTTGTTCAAAGGAGCGTTTTTCGAGTTTTTGCGATAATTATTGTATCTGGTCTAATTGGTGCATGGTTAAGTAAGGATTATTCCCATCTAAAAACTAAAATATCTACGTAATTGTAATCTGAATCCTTAAAATCGTTTATAATTAATTCCCTGTCAAGTAAACCGAGCAGAAGCCAGTTTCTCTATTTCTTTGTGAAATTTTTATTGTTGTGCAATTGGATAAAAATTAAGATAATTTTCTTTCTATAATTGTTTCCCCTGATTCTTTTAAGGCATTTTATTAAACTTTACCAATACAATTTCTGTGAACTTTTTATACAATGGAATTTTCTTTGTACACAATAGAACGATTATAATTAACTTTATAAAACTAAACTGGGACTTCACATTAAATCAACCAGAGAGTTTATTTTTGGAGATATTTCAACTTTTACCTCTCTTTACTTAAGGAATAATACTGTGTTTACTATGCAAAATAAAACTAACTACCTCAGACAGTTGAATCTTTCCTTTGGAAGGATTTGAAAATTTTCGCTTACAATTACATCAATCTCGAAAAGAGCTTTACAAAAAAACTCTTAGCTTCTTAACACATATATAATGCTTTGCATAAACGACAGTTTATTTTCAATTTATTGATAAACATGAAATATCTATGACGTTGAAATAAAATGTATAAATTGAATATTGTTTACCTAATTTTATTTGGTATTCTAGAATACTGGAAAAATAGGGCTGGAACAATGCGAGGAAAATTTCAGTGTGAAATTAAACAGATTACTAAATAAACTATGTAAGCTAAATCTTTCCGAATTAATGTATCGAGTAAACAAAAGCCAATGTTTGAAAGTGAAACATAAAAATTAAAGCATCGGAGTGTTTCAGGAATGTTACAGTATCACATGAAAGCATAATATTTATCTTTAGTCTTATTGATTTTTCGGATCAATACAATTGGGAATTTCCAAAGTGTGGAGACTCATCAGTAATATACGATATAAAATTAAGAAATAAATGGATTGAATAATTGCAGGGCATATGTGAGCAGAGGAATACAGTCATGAGTATATCTTTTTAAACTTTGCATTCGAAACTGGATATAAATACGTAATAATTCATTTTTTGTACTGTAACGTTTCCAAGAAGACTTGAAACCATAATTCTGGGAAATAAATGTTCGAACCAGAAAGCTTAAAGTAAAGTTAATCTGAGTTCAGCATGTCTAAATACATTTCATATCCATTAATTAAAGTTCTATTAGCTACTAGAGATGCGGTATTTTCACGGTAAAATCTTATGCATATTTTTCCCAAACATAAAAATCAGACCATTTTATTAAAAATTAGCCTATATATGATATTTTAGCTTTGAATGAAATCTTCTGGTGGCATGTTATAAAATTAAACTTTTTGACTTCATCTATACAGCATGATGATCTTCTGACGTTAGTTAAAAACTTTGTATTTTAATTTTTTTAGAACTTAGCCTAAATGTGAAAACACAGAAATCACAGAAAATGTCTAGCAAAACTCACTGTTTGAATCTTAAGAAACTTCAAAATTTTCATTATCCTGTGAAATTCCTGTAAACATTTAATATTACAACTTTTCCCCCAGATGGTTTCATATAGTGAAACCATTGTCGGTCTGAGGTAACGTTTTTGTCCCATCTATGATGTTTTCAATCGGTTCTGCGGAGATCAATTCCTAAGAATTTTGAGTGCAGGGAAACAATTGAAAATGAGGTGGAGTGTAGTTTATAACAGAGGAAATGGTCTAACGTATATATATAACATATATAACTATAACGTGCAATAAAACAATACATATCATGTATCAATGAATAACACGTGCACACATATGCTTCACAGAATATATATATGCAATTCTAGTAAAAGTATCTTGAAATTTTTTTTCTCCGTTTGCCCGTATATATCATTTATTCTTCTTTTAATTATTCGATTTATTTTTTTGTTGTTGTTAGATACCGTATGAAATTTACTGATTTGGAATGTATTTTCTTATCATATTTTCTTATATTGTTTCTTATAATTACATGTTATATATAATGAATTATACATCTTACATTCTATTCATATTATTAACATACAGTCTAACCTCCATATTACAAACCTCTGTATCGCGAATTTTTCTATATAGCAAACTTTTTCCTGGAACCAAGAACATTCACGATTTTCTTCGTAAAATAACCTCCCAGTGCATTTTCTACATAATGAACATTTTTCCTTGTGATTCGATTTTTTCTCTATTTTTAAAGTATTTTTGGACATTTCAAGTTATTCCCTCCTTTAATACATTTTATGGTGGCCATAAACCTTAAACTGGTTTTATTAGGTGCCTAACTTACCGAGTGCAATAGAATTCTGGGAGTTTCATCCAAGTAGTGTAAACTTCCACCTCCATTGTACAGTTCTCTGGAAACGTCTTTGATATCATCTTTCACCCTCAGAGGGGTTGTCTCGTGACCCGTGTCATTGAATTACTCTCCATTCATTTGAAGAGTTGATCAGTCGTACTGGTAACTTCGTTTCTTGTAGCTCGAAAATGTCAAAACGTAACAGCTTGAGCATCAAACAAAAATTTTTTATTCTTCAAGAAGTGGATGAATGTGTCAAAAAAAAAAAGGATATATTGCTTTAAAATTTGGTATTCTTCAAAGCAACTTATCAACTTTTTTAAAAATCTAGTTAATTTACAAAATTATGATTTATTGAATTATTGTTCAAAACATTTAAAGACATGGGTATATAAAGATGTCGACGAGGTAGTTTTAAAGTGGACACATACAATACGAGATAAAAATGTTCCGATCTCTAGACCTTTCGTAATAGAGAAAGCTCTTCAATTTGCGAAGACATTGAGGCACGACCAATTTATGAATAGCAATGGATGGCTTGAAAAATTTAAGAAAAGACACCGAAAAATACGCCTGAAAAGAATTTGGGTGCATTGCAAAGATGTGAGGCGTGTTATCATTGGCATAGCTAGTTCTGAATGAACCCTGTATCAAAATTCCTTGGGGGGGGGGTCTTTTTTGGAAATGGGAGCTCTGTTTGTGGGACTGTAGTTGAACATGTTGCGGCCCTTGTAGCTTCGGGGTCCCATATAGTTAATACGGTGGAAGCTATGCCCCTGCGTATTATGAAACAGTGCCTTTTTTAAAACAAAAAAACTCAAACAAAATTAGCAGATTTATGAGTAATTAAATTGAAGGAAACATGTGGAAATGTATGTTTAGAATTTCTAGTTATAAAATAATGTATATTTAAAATTACTTGTATGCTTAAAATTACTTGTATGCTTAAAATTATTTGTATGCCTTAAATTAGAAAATGTGTCCTTAAAATTCATTAATTTTATTATAAAATTATTTTCTCTTAGTGATGAAAATACTGCATATTCCTCGACATTCCTTTTTCTTTTTTTCCTTGTTGTTTTTCTTTGTTTCTTTTTTGATGGGAAGGGCATACAAAATAGATATTAATTTACAAAAAGGCGTGAATAATTACTTTTTTTTAATATATAGTTCTTTTGAATTTAAAATTTGTTTTATATGGTTTATATGAAGTATATTGAAAGATTAACTTCTATATAACGAATTTTCCATATAACGAACTTTTTTTTCGGGATTTAGCGACCTTGAGCTTCAACTGCATATCAATTAGTACCGTTTTGAGCAATTTAATATATTTTATTTGTAATTACTGCTAATTATCGTTAATTTTAGAAGTTTAAGACGAATTAATTCATAATTTTGCCACATGTATTTTTTTTACTATACTCATGTACCAAAGCAATCAAATAATATTATTTATTTATATCATTATGAAAGTTTGTATGCAGGATTTATTTGTTAAAGTATGAAACACTATTTATACAGAAAAAAAAAAGATTTATAGAAGATCACGTTACCTAGAGTATTTTATCTGCAGTTCTTAGATACGACGATGATCTCATCTTTCTGTGTTGCAGATGAGCAATGGTTTCCTCATAAATCCATCCTTTCCAAAACAACAGGTGATTCTTAATTTTTTAAAATGAATGTACTTATTTCACATGATCCTAACAGTGGATTTAGTGTATTATTTCATCAAAATTTACTACATTAAAATGTGCCACTCAAAGGGTTAAGATGGAAATTTTCGAATTAGTAAAAATTATTTGCGCTAAAAAATATAAATTGCGCATAAGGATAAATATTGTTAAATATTTTTTCTTTCTTTTCTTAAATAACAATAAAGTTTTTGATTGAGATCTAGACTATATATATATATATATATATATATAACAATTAAGTACAATATTTTAAAAGACCTGATGAAATTTAACTATTGTTCTAAACCAGTACTCACTTATAAAGATGTAAAACAGAAAATTTATGATTTACAAAAGAATTTTATCATTGTTTACATAGATAAAGTTCCTGGTAATTATGCTATTATCTGTAAGTATTTTTATAATACTATGATTAATGACAATTTTTTAAACAATAAATCTTTCAATAGATTGGAATTGTCAGATACAGAAATTACTAATCGAATCACTGCTATATACAGGAAATTGAATGTTTCCATTCATAAGATTAAGTTTCCATATATATTTTTAACACCTAAATTTCATAAAAATCCTGTTAAATTTAGAACAGTAACAAATGGTTTTAAAACTTATATCACTGCTGCAGGTAAAATGCTGCACAATATTTTGCAAGAATTCATCAATAAGCAATGTAATAAAGCAATAATTAAAAATAGTAAAGAAATTATAGATTTTTTTAAAGATAAAAATACTTATTCAGTTCATAGTTATGACTTTGAAGATCTTTTTAACTCTATTGATATCAATGATGTAATTAGGGTAATTTTAGATAATCACAGAAATTATAACCTTAATATTAATTTACAAAAATTTAGAACTCTAATAAATTTTGTCCTAAAAGAAAACTACATTAATTTTAATGGTTCTCTGTACAAACAAACCAAAGGTTTGCCTCAAGGTGGCCCTGCTAGCAATAGTTTGGCTAATTTATATTTACACTTTTACGAAAATAATTATATTATTAATAATGATTACTAAATTTTTAGATACATAGATGACCTAATTATTTTTGGTAAAAAAAATAATAATTATTATTATTATTATAATCCCAATATCAATTTTTATCCGGGATATTTAAAGCTACTTAAAATTAATAATAATCCTGCTAAAACTAATTACTTGGATGTATCATTATATATTAAGGACTATAAATTGCATAGCAATATTTATGATAAAAGAGATGATTTTAATTTTAACATTCTTAAAGTTCCTTCCTGGAATTCAAACTTATCCATTTCAATATATCGAAATATTATTTTAAATTATATTTATCGTAACAAGGTATTAGTTAGTGATAAATCTAATATATATTTAAATATTAATAACTTTATTAAACATTGTATAGAACACAGTTACCCTCTTAAATTTATAAAAAGTTATATAACAGTTAAATAAAAAAAAGTGTTTTCAGTTATACAGTTTATAGATAGATGGCGCCTCTAGCTAAGTAATTTTGTAATAATATATTTTATTAAAAATTAATCGTTTATGTCTGGATGGTATTTTTTATTTTCTATAAATTTTTAAAATAAAATATAGAAATTTTAAAAGTATATATATATATAGTAATATTGCTACTTTATCAATACATAATAATTATATGCGTTACTGTTATTGTCCATTAGAAGCGAATATGTATTCACGTGGTAAGTCTATTAGTTTGGCTATGATTTTAAATATTTTAGTAATTATTAAAAGCTATAACATTATAGTATTACATTAATAGATTATTTTATCTATAATATAGTTAAACTTCTCTAGAAATTTATTGCTTTCCCTATGGCCCAGAATACTGGCAAATTCAGGTGAAGGTTGGCTGGCCAGAAAACTTTGTTTAAACCTGCATTCCTAGTTCCTAAGGCTGGGAGTTTGCTTTTAGTATTTCTGTGGCTAAATCTTTTCTATTATGACGATAGTTATCTTAGGTATATAACTATTTTTAGTATATTTTTGAAATATATATATATATATATATATATATATATGCAGTAGAACGTCGTTTATCCGAGCGTTTATTATCCGGAGTGTCAAATATCCGAACCAAAGTCCGGATACGTTTACCAACAGTGCAATGCTCAACATTTGTTTCCTGTGAGGCCAAAAGTAACCAGAAAACCCAAGGTGAGGGATATTTGAGGAATTTCATTTGTGCGATTTGGTAAACATCTGCGCGAAATATTAGGTCAGTTTGTTTCCAAGTGAGGGGGTGTATACGTGCTCTTTTGTTGAGTTTTGTTGATGTAGAAACCTGGATGGAATGTGATGCAGAAGACTGAGGATTTTAAATGCTAAATAATGACGAGATTGTGACTTCCGTGCAAGAAGAATCCGACCCTGTCGACGATGAAAAGGATGGAGACGAGGACAACAACAACGAATGTAGCAAGAGTCCATCAAATGCTGAAGCGTTTTTTGCGTTAGAGACAGTTATGGAGTATTACGAATAACAATCAGAGTGCTGTCCTGCTCAACTACTGCTGCTGAAGAGAATCGGAGACCTTGCAGGGAAAAAACGAAGGTGTACAATGGTACAGCAAAAAATAAGTGATTATTTTCCACAATCAAGGTAAAATTGCGACATTTTGCACCTATTTGGCATTTTCTTCAAGCACGTTTCCCTCATGTAATGGTTTTCAATATTTGTATAGTGTCCAGTATCATATACTGCATGGATCGAATTCGGTTTTCGGTTATCCGAACAGTGTCCGGTCCCAGTTGATTCGGATAAACGACGTTCTACTGTATATATATATCTATACAGTAGACTCTCGCTAATTCAAACCTTTTTTTGAACTTCTCGCTTATTCGAAGTATATGATCAGCTCTTAGAAAAACTCTTAATATTTAGAACTAAAACAATACGTTTGGGTACACTCAGTATTTCGAAGTTTCTATGGCCGGCCAGAATTCAGCACGCAATAATTCGAAGTAATCTAATAAAACTCTCGACAATTCGAACAGCCACTATCATGTAGAGTCATGTAGCAAACAGGTTGGAGCTTGCATGTATTGTGTTGTATTATTTCTGCTTGTTTCCCTTGTATTGTAGCCCCTTTGATGACCATCGTAGTTGACTCCGATGAATCTGACAGAAGCTTAGGTGTCACTAAGCAAACTCTGCAGCTTTTTTCTTCAAAATCGTGTTGATGCAGACGTTTTTTAAGCTTCATTTATTCTAGAAAAATATATTGTCAAAGTTTGATTCAATGCCATAAAAAAAAATTTAAAAAAAAAAAAAAAAAGAGATTTTTTTGTCAAAAAATTAATTATCTGTTGTATGTATCCTTTTATAATATTGTTTTACAATATAAATGTATTCTTTTAATGCAGGACTTTTAACTTCTGTCTAATATTTATACTTATATAATATGTACTTTTTAAAAACACCTTTAAATAATTTTATACATATGTAAAATCGTTGCTTCATTGTATAGTTTCAAATTTAAATGAGTTAGAAAAAAATCTCTCTTCGTGTATTTTGGGAGTTTTTTCCTACCCTTCTTGATAATTCGAACTCTTGATGATTCAAAGTTTTTCATTAGTCGCTTCAACTTCGAATTATGGAGAGTCGACTGTATATATATATACTTGCTAGAAAAAGTCTGCATTCACGTACTATTGCTTTCATAAATAACGAAAAATAATTTAAAGACTGGAATTTGAAATGTTTAAAAAAATATATTTTATTTAGTTCATTTCAAGTATTGAGAATAAAACTAAAGTAAACTCAGTTAGCTTTCATAGCTTTTAAAATAAAGACAGGTTTGTAGCGATATTAACAAAAATCAAGTTGAAAAAGTCTGCGTTCACTGTCTTAGGGGTAACTGTAAAATTTTTTTAAAAAGGATAATGTTCAATTTAATAGGTGATTGGGATAATATCCCGTCTTTTGATAACCTCCTAAAGTCGTTTCGGCATTGAATTATTAAGTCTAGGGGTTTCGTTAGTGCTTATCTTTTGACATTATTTATTTGACATCTCTTCAGCATATCCTTGCTAGATATATTGTGTTGATGAATTCTAGACTCCTACAAACCCCATAGGTATTCTGTAGGATTCAGATAAGGTGACTGCGGGGGCATGTGCAATTGATTTGAGATACTGCACAAGAGCCAAAGCTTCACAATCTCAGTGGTAGGATCATTGTCGTGTTGGAAACGAAACGACGATCCTAAGCCGAGTTTGGTGGCTCTTTAAATTGTTTTTAGGACATCAAGGTAATCATATTTGCTTACAATTGATTCGATATACTCCACCTTTTCAACACCCTTACTCGCCATGCACCCCCACACTTTAACTCCACCATACCGTACTTTACCATTGGTACTAAATGCTCTTTTTGAAGCCCTTGTACAAGGTTTTCTGCATACCAATTTACGATCTCTTATGCCAAAGATACAAAATTTGTTCTCTCGGAGAATATCACAGTTCTCCCGAACTCTGGAGGCTTATGTATATGCTCTTTTGCAAATGCTATCCATAGGTCTTTGAAATATAAGAATTTGTGAGCCACTCGACTACGGTATCCGGCCTTTTTCGAGATTTTTCTGGCAGTATCTGCACAAATGTTTTCCTTAAACTTCTTGTGAATGTTTGTCGCTATTTGAGTTACAGTCAAACACGGATTTTTTTTTCACTATGGATATAATACTTCATTTTTCTCTGATTGTCAGTTTAGATGGACGACCTGAACGAGAGGTTTGGACGTGTAAACTTCTGTAGATTTAAAGTTATAAATAACACGTTGGATAGATGAATTCTGCCATCCAACGGATCTGGTTACATCCCGACGACTTTTTTCATCTTTCCACATTTTCAGAATTCTTTAAATTTTCACAATACTAATTCCCTTCCTTTTATTTTCCATATCCTTGAATTGCTTCGTATCTCACAAAAACAAAAATTATTGCGTTAAAACTTTCTTAAGTTGTTATATCTTATAACTGAATGCAAAAATTCTGTTAATGTATAACGCCTGTTGATAAAAATCCCAAGATTCAAGAATATTCAAATAGTGAGCGCAGACATTTTCGACCTACTATTCGTGTGCTTTGCTACAAAACTTCCATTATTTTACGCAATTTTAATTCAAAATTAACGCATTCTTGCATGCTCAGTATTTAAATAGCTGTAAACAAATTAATGAAACTTTTGTTAGAAAAAAAATTATATTTCTATTAAATTTTAGCTTTGCTGTATGATTTGTTATGGGTGAACACAGACTTTTTCTAGCTCTTTTGTGTGTATATATATATATATATATACATCACTTTCAAAGATTACACAAATCAAATTTTCATTAGTGTCGTAATTGAATTATTTTGCGAGACAAATGAATTTGAAAAATTGAAAACTTGAGTAGAAGGCTTGGTATACTAATTATTTAGTGATTTGTATTTGAAGAACTAATTTCAAAACCTAATCTACTTTCAAATTGAAGAGAAACTTGGTGAATTTTTTTCTTTAACTTTATTATTTTACTCTTAATTTAGTAAAGTTAAGAAACTTAATAACATATTTAAAACAAATGAAAGATAATAATAAGCAGTTTTTCTGTTATTTTGTACTAGTAATACTATATCATATGAGAATAAAAGTAATCTTTACTTTATAAGTCATATTAATATTAAAATATTTTCATTTGAATTTCAAGTGACTTACATTTTGATTTGTAAAATCAAAAAGTATTGTGAAAAAGTTTTTCCAAAAAGAGCGGAATCTGGAAAAATAAGATAAGACTTTAAAAATGTCAGGAAACAGTGGGAATAATAAAAGTTTCTTCTGAGAACTTCCTTTAAAGTGAAACCACAACATTCAGAGTTTACGCCATAAAACTTGGAAATTTCAAAAATTTTAGAGGCTTTCCATTTTCCATATCTGATTTATGCTTCTACTTCAAAATACGAGGGAATAAAAATTCCGAACATCTAGGAGGTTCCAGGAGAGCTTTTATAAACAGCGATACCCTGCCGAATTCACTCTTCAGAAATTTACGAACAACTTGTTTTTATGTGTAAAACAGTCCTAAAAATAATGCTGTCGAGTTCAGGTTTTCATATTAAGTATTACATCTACTTATTTAAATATTTATCTCCAAAAGTTCAAAGAGTTCGATGTTTTTCAGTGAATGGAATTTTGTATGAACTTTTTTTTCCTTTTAGTTTTTGATTAATAAAATGTTTTTAATTTTTATTTTGAGTATTTACTGAGGGAAAGTTGTTGAAATGAAAATATGTTTTAGAAAACTTTTTTTCTATTTAAGTAAGAAATAAATCTGGAAATATATAGAACATTGGATTTGATTTCAACTAAGTAATTGATGAAGCTCGTTTTCTACTCCAAGCAAAACTAGATGACAGAACATCAATGAGAAATACGTGCCTAGATAGCCTGTCGGTTAAAGGGCTGTAGGTTCGTGTTCTGATTTTACTAAGGGCTCTGAGAATAATTGATGGACTTTTTACATTATACAAATAAATTTAACTGACTGATATTTTTCTTCTATCAAGCCAACTTAAACGTTTAAAAGTAGTTTTGTGGTAAGTTCTAAAAATAATTATAGCCAAATTTTTCAAAAAAATCATATATTATAAGAATTTAATTTTAATTATAATTTATTATAAAGATTAATATGCATTAAAGATATTATCATAATAATTATCAAAGATGCCTTTTGGGTGAAAATTCAAAAAAGAAATGTATTCTTATTACTGCAACTACTTATTCTTAGACGCAACTGCTTATGGTTAAGAAATATTGTGTTTTTAGATATAACATTTCAAGCCGTTTCAAAGAAAGTTTGACAGTGAAATTTTATCTTGATATTTTTAGTTATGAATAGATAATTGCAAATTCAGTCTTTGTATATTGATGCGTTTAATTAACATTCATTGAATGACAACATTGATGAAATATATAGTCAATTTACATAAATATATAATCAATATTTATACAAATTCAACTGAATGAGTGAATATTTGCACTTTCTTGCAGATAAATACAAAAATTATATTCAATTCGTTATGGGAATTACTCTAAATCACACACTTTGAGAATATATATAATTGGTATAAGCACCATTATTAAGTTTTTAATTTTATCGTTTTTTCTTTCATACTATTAGTTCACTCTCTCCCGATATATATATATATATATCTTGTTCAAATTTTCAATCGTTAATAAAATACTTTCTATTCATCCGTTAAAGTTCAAATACATTTTTTAAAACGTGTAGTGTGCTGATTGACACTCTATGTTAATACACAGTTTTTCAAATATTAACTCATTAATTAAATTAAAAATTGAATAAATAGTAACAAGC
Organism: Trichonephila clavata; assembly: GCA_019973975.1. Taxonomy (NCBI): domain Eukaryota; kingdom Metazoa; phylum Arthropoda; class Arachnida; order Araneae; family Nephilidae; genus Trichonephila; species Trichonephila clavata. The sequence goes on along the minus strand of BMAO01039378.1, from coordinate 122,499 downwards.
AAAAATAATAGCCCTACCGTATATATAGAAAGGAAAATCTTTCGTTGTGTCCCTGTAGCGTATTGGACTTCTAATCCAAAGGACGTGGTTTGAATCCCACCTAGGATGGTCTAATTACTGAGGATGTGATTTCTTTTTTACTATACTATTTTATTAGAATAATTAAATTTAAAAATGTATAAATAGTAACAAATACCAAAAAATAGTCCAATACCATAAATAGAAATGAAAATAGACAGTTGCTAGGAAAATCGCTATCTATTTTGTCACTTAATATGTGATTCTGTTACAGGTATATACATATTTATATTAGCTGTAACTATTTAATAAAAAGTAACTGAAATAAAATTTTTCTTTGTTGGCCTAAGTAGGAATTGACTTAAATTTTTTTTATTTTACTTGTTTATTTCTAAATAATTGAACAGGAAATGAGTCAAATACAATAAAAAATATTTGGTATATTTATTAAAATTAAAAAAAACTTTATTGTTCAATAATTTTTTGTTCAAAACTTAGATGGCAGATTATATCTTTTTACTTATAATACGCTTTACTTTTTATTGAATTACCGTGATTTAAAAAATCAATTCATTGATTGAAGTATTATGAAATTTTTTATTGATTTTAAGTATATTAAGCTAACGATAAAATTAATTAAAATTGATTGATTTTTTAGTGTTACATAAATTTAAAGAGGTATGATACTAAAGATAAATTCTATTTTAGGTATCTACTGAAACTAATTCTAGTCTAATTTGTAATGATAATTCTAAAGATATTTATTATTATGTCTATGTCAGCAACGCGTTATTGTCATCAATAACGTTAGCATTTCGTCAAATACTATTTTCAAATTAAATAAACCATTTAAAATATTTCTTTTTGAACTTAGCTTTAGAGCTAAAATAAAAATGGACACTTTTTTCTTTAACTTAGGAGAGATGTCACGATATATTTTACATTTATTATTCTTGACGTCTCGTTTTAAAAGCGATGATTTAATTGTTAATAACGAGGCAAATATGCCTCTAACGCACTTTCTTCATTTATCGAAAATAAAAGCTTTCTTTTGTTCGCTTCTGAGTCTTCTAGTTAATTTTTCTCCGACCATTTTTGATCCTGTTAAAAGACGCCAATTGACAGTTTGCTTTTATTCTTATTAAAGTTGTTTCTTTTTGAGCCATTTTTCCGTTCTTTTTGAAAAATTGTTTTTGAACACTCTAAAGCGAATTTTTCTTTCATTATCACAATGGAAAAACACTACCAGGTGTTGATGGTCTCACGTTAGTGCCTAGAAACCTGTCACGACAAAATGTAGCACTTTTTGAGCTTTGAAGTCAATAGCTTTTACCAGGTTCTTCCCAAACTTGTACTAATATAGCTATTAAAAAATCAGAGACTTTAAGTTTTTATACATTATTATATTAATTTAGGGTTCTCTATTCTATTAAGCCTTTTAAAGACCTTTAGCACAGTCTTTTTCTTATAAGGCGTGATATTTTAAAATAAAATAATCCTTAAAACGCTGAAAGCTCCTTTGCTGAAAGGAAAATGAAAAACTCTCATAAAATGATTTGATGTGTATATAAGAAATGTATTTTTTACGTCTATAATACATGTAATAAAAACTGAAGTTTCTCTTCTTTAGAAATTCGCTTAGGAGTACAAAAATAATATTTTTATAAAATATTTTTGTGTATCCAAATTACTGTTTAAAGAGTATTTTGTAAAAAAACCCCCTGCAAGGTTCAAGTTATAAAAGAGATACGTGTTGTTAATTTTTGGGAATAATTTTGACAACTTAATCCTCATGAAAATTGATCGATATATAAAAGTTTCTATCGCGGCAATGTGTTATCTACACAACATATTTGTATTTTTTTTAATTAAATTTTTTTTTGAAGAAAGAGGAATTATATCAAAATAAAATTTTGAAAATTGAGAGGTGTATCAGTTTTTTAATTATACGGGAATCTTTTTAAGAAATTGGAGATTAAAGCTAAAGCATTTTTTAAGTAAAGCTTTGTTATTATTTTTCAGACAAGCCGACGTATCTCTTGATGTGCTTTTTTTTAAACCATGAGCCGATTACATTTAGAAGCTTGAGTAATAATCCTATAAAGGATGTTATTCTAAGACAATAGCAATAGATTAAAAATTCAACCCATATAAATCAACATTCAAAAATAATAGACATTTAATTGTTTAGTCAATAAACACCTTAATTAATTATACTAAAATATTCTTAAAATTGAGTATAAACTAAAAAGTTATTAAAATGTGCTAAAATAATATGCATTTATTAATAAATGAAACATAATTTTTTGTGTTATGAAACGTTATTAAAATGTACATAGATAGGCTTGCTTTTTAAAATATGCAAAAATTTCAGGATAAAAAAAAATAGTATGAAAACTTTTAAAGATAATATACTTTATTGTAGTTTTATAGAGTATTATAAAAAGTTAATTCGTAATGCAAATAAACAAAAGTATTCATGCGATATATTTATTTACAGAATATTGTTATTTTGAGCTATTTAAAATAATACTTAGATTAGTTGTTTTACGGATTGATTATTTAAGAAAGGTTTAATAATAAGTGTAGATTAAACTAATAGCAAATAGTTCAACAACTATCGATCTTTTGTATGTACTTACAACACAAAAAATTCGTGTACATTCGAATTACAAGTTTTGGGAGATTTCAGTAGTCGAAGGTACTTTTGAAGAAAGAACACAAACGCTCCTTTTTATTACTTCCAAAATTTGTATTAAGATAAATATTCAAATAAAAAATGTGAATAATTTTGAGTACATTGCTTATCAAATATATGAATACCATAAAAACTTAGAGAGAAATCTAAACTTCATATTTTTTAAGTCTTTTCCTTTACCATTGTTACCATGTATAATTTAAAATCATAATACATCATGAGATCTTAAGATAGGTAAAATAGCAAATAATAATAGGTAAGATAATTTAGTTTAGATGTTTCCAAGTCAAGTAATTTTCTCAAGCTTAAGTAGAGAGCAGTTAGTAGGTAATTTGATATACTAGAGGCACAATAAGTTTGCATACTTATATGAGTAAAACCAGTACTATAAGGTTTTCATTTGTATCCCCAACCCCAGTAAGATTTATTGATTGAATTATGCTTCAGAAAAAGATAAGATATTGAAATAACTTACTAGCCTTTTTATTCTGGTTGCTAAAATTGAAAGTTTCAAGGTCGGGGACGTGGAAATCGAGTCGGGGGTTTCCGAATCCCAATTCCAATAAATTAAGATAATAGGTACTGAGAATATCATTTAATATGGTTTTACAGGATTCAATGATGAAATAACAAAATAACGTATGCATCAAGCGACAGAATGTTATCATCATCAACTGATGTGGCTTAAAATTAGGCATTCTGTTATTAGGTCAATAACTCAAGGTCATTAACTCATCATGGGACTTGAACTCAAATCAATGAATCAAGAATGCAATTTCTCAAATTACAGTGGCACTTATAGCTACTCGTAGTGAAGAATCACAGTAAGGCATGAACACGTGGAAAGGTAAAAATAATATTCATTTTAGGACGTAAGAACAAAACAAATATATACACACATTTATTCGGATAATTTTTTCACTAACTGTCAATTGTTTTATTGTTGCATTTTGAGACATAAATACAGGAGGATTTTTTTGGTGCCACCATCTTATAAAATTGCTTGAACATTTTAACTAACACTCAATAAATATGCATTGATAAGTTAAACGTTTGTTTATTATATGGATAGGTGTCAGGATACACGTATGTGCTGGAAGGATACGTTTTAATATTTGTAACAGTATAAGATTATTTTAATGCATACATATCAAACGAGGCCTCAATCAAAATATTTTAGTGAATCACTAGTACAGTTTATTAAATGTGCGTTTTATTTTGCTACGTTTTTGTGGTATTATTTATCATAAATTTTATAAATTTTCAATTTCTACTAGCTTTATAGGCTGTTATACTAAGTAAATGAGTGGATTTAGATTTTAATTATATGACCTCAATAATTCCTTACATTAAATAACACCCACACCTACTGAATCTCAATGGATCCCTAATTTAGAAGACACTGAAAGAAATTATTGTGTTTGATTGCTGCTGGAAATTATGTAACCTTACCTTCTTTATAAATAGTAAAGGAAAACAAATATATTCATAAAGATCAACTAATGAGTTTTGCAAAATTACGTTCTCCCCAAAGTCCTTATTTGATACTTTATTCCGCCCTGAGTCTCCTACCCTTACTATAGAGATTATACCTATAATCACAGACGGCTATATCTAGTCTGCAGAGATTATAAGAACCATAGACTTCTACAACCATTTATACAACTATTCCTTTAAAAAGCAAAATGCATTTTCCTTCTTAAGGAACATGTTTTTCCCTAGCAGGTTGAGTATATGCCCCACACCCCTAGGGATAGAATTTTAGACTTTTTTGTCCTATTTCCTCCATATCCAGAAATAAAGATCTCTCTTTTTTTCATCTGTGATGTAGAAAAGTCCAATGTTCGTCGCGAGTTAGACTCAAATAAATCATTGAGGAGGTAGCCATAAAAGTTTCTTTTCCAATCCTGAGAATGTTCGTGTTTGGGAAATAGGAACGTGAAATGAAAATAAGGTGAAGTTCTTTTGGGTGCTTCTAGCGCGTCTTTTATTCGCAGATCTTCAGGGAGAAAGGGAGAGGAAAGTAAATTCACTGGTACTAAATTGAAATAAGGCTGACGTAATAACTTTAAATGATTCTATATTTTTTGGTTGTTTTCAGTAGTTTTTGGACGAACGTTTTGTTTGGGATTCTTGAGGAGGAAAATAAATTACTCATGTTCTAAATGGTTTGTCAAGAAACTTAAGAAAATGTTTCTATAGTTCTAAATTTTCTGATTTAAATTGATATACGGTTTTGAAGGACAATATGCGACAAACATTTAAAAAAAACGTATGAATGTTTGAATTAATCTTACAGTATTATGTTATGAGCATAGATAATGCAAAATATTAAAAATATATGTTGCAATTATTTTCTAAATAATTTCAAAGAGTATTCACAGTAATTGCAACACTATGTCAGTTTAATTTTTTTAATTATCAAAATAGGTTATATTTTAGTAGTAATTACAGAATATTACTTATATTGAAAGCATAAGCATATTCCCCCCTGTTAATATTTATATATCTTTTACTCACAAAAAAAATCTGAGCCATAATATCCAAAAATGAATTGCATTATTAATATTAAAAATTGGATATTCACGCTTCTTCAAGTTTTAGCTTTATCTGTTCAATATATTTTACTTGTGGAATTTTTTTTGTGTTTAACAGACAAGTAATGTTCTTCAAAACAAGATTATTTATAGAATTTATGGAATTAGACTGGTTTATTAAATATGTAAAATGTTCCATACATAACTAATAAAACAGACATCTGACTAAAAACTTCATTCTAAATTCTCTAAAGCCTCCAAAATGTCTGTCATGAGCGTTTAATATAGTCGGATGTGTTATGGTAAACAAAAAAGGATCAAAATTTTAATAAATTTGTTAAAAAAAGAATTTATTAAAATTGTATTAGTATAGTTTGTGTGTTATCTAAATGTCTTAAGCTCTGAAAACAGACTTAATTTAAAATATTGTCAGTTGAAAGGTTATCATAGAAAAATTACAATTTATTCTATACCTTATTTTTATGCATCAACTGCATGTATATATATTCATTGTTATAGAATTCCCCGTACACATATTCAGCATATAAAAAAAATGACCCTATTTTCTGTATTTCTTAACTTTACCATTTAATGGAAGTTGTCACTCATCAAATTTTCTTCTTAGAGTTTTCAGTTATCATCTTCGGAAAACACCTCAATGTGGAGAATTTTCATGTCTTTATAAAAAAAATCACAAAAATTCTTCTCCTTATAAATTTTATTATGAATTTAATTCTAAAGGAGTTTCCCCCTGAAATACTAAAAAATTAAAGAAAGTATCCACTTTGTAGCTAAAAATGAAAATATCAGTTCAACACCAAGAAACTAAATTATAATTTCTACGCATAAAAAAGTATTTTTCACTGTTTAATATTTTTACACATATTTCTTTCATTTTTTATTTTTTGTCTTACAACTATCATTTTTTATTCTTGTACAACGATCAATAGTTTACTTCCATATGTTAAAATGTACTGATTTTCTTTTATGGTATGTATTCCTATAATATCTAAGGACTTCGAAGGAAAAGCGAAATTCAATTGAATTTGAAATCATAAGATATCACATTAGGTTTTTTGAAATTTAATATAACATTTATTTTGTCTCCACAAAAATAACATTGATTGAATTATAGAAATATATTTTTAAATATTTCATTTTTCCTCTTACAAGCAAACAAGATATCGAACGTATTTTAAAAGCTAAGTAGATGTCATATTAGTTTTGAAAATTCTGTTAAGTCTCGAGAATAGTTATCGGTGAAGCATTTTTATACAATATTATTTATAAAGTTAATTTAAAGATATATATATATATATATATTCATTTCTAGGAACAATTTGTTTTATGCTTCTTTCACAAGAAAGAAAAACCTTTTATTATGTTGAGTTCAACTATATTTGATATCTTATTTCCCTTCTTAGTCGCAAATAACATTATCAATAGTTTCTTTTAAAATATCCGACTACTCTAAAATTGTGAATTTTGCCAAGAATTGACAAATTTTTTTATGATTTTATTTTATAGACCATCTTATTGGCGTTATAAAAATACCAAGTTTATTATTTTCCGTTCACTAGAACAAAAACGACAAGTGTTTTAGTAAAAGCAGAGATGCCATTACTTTAAGCAAATGTCATACTTTAAAACGCGTTTTACTCGAAATGTGTTTTTTGAAAATACTCAAACAGGGGCAGCGATTGCTAAACAAAGTTTTGAAAACAATTAACTGAAATATTTTGCGTATGTTCTGTATAATAGTAGAAGTGTTTTAACCTTCATGTTTATCAATCACTGTTTTATCACAAAATTTACAGTCCCTTATGTGAATATAATCACTGTTTTTTTAAGCAATTTCATATAATAACTAAGATAATGTGCTATAATTTTTGTAAAAATTAACATATCTCTTATTCCGAAGGTAATTTAAAAATTTAATAACAAAACAACACATCAGAATTGAAAAATTGAAAATGTGTTCCTAAACGTTTGGTACAGAATGGGCCGCGTTTATGTTACTTTTTGTAAATTTTTACCAATTTTTTTCTCACTTTAGTAATAATAATTTCTTTTTCTCTCCTTAATTTCAGCATATTTTTCTTAAAATATACTAAACAAATCTAAAAACCACACACAAAAAAATCCCCATATCTTCATTTTGTTTTTTAAAAAAAAAGTTGCCGTAAGTAGTCGAATACCTTAAAGTGTTTGGAAAAATTAAATTCTAATAATATATGATTTAAAAGGATGTGAAGAGTTCAAAAATGTAAATGAAATAAAATATGATACCTAACATTCGCACACAAATACACTTTCTGTTCATAATAACCTCTTTATGAAAATAGAAAGACGAATTGTTTCCTTCTTAAATAAAAAAAAAACTATTAAGTCTATGTTTTTCATAGCTGAAACAAGTGAAACATTTTATTACCATTAAAAAGTTGAAGCATTAAATTTGTTTACGTTTATTTGTTTACCTGTGTTAACTTAATTTTGAAATAAAGTGACTGCTTAAACAATATTTAATTTGAAGTAATGAATATGTTTTGAGGTAAATATTTATATTTAAAACTCTTTTCATACATTCAATTGATTAAAAATTACAAAATAAATCTAACAAGTAACTTATGAAATTCTGACTTTTAAATTCTTTCCCCCTTATAAATATACAGAACAAAATAAATATATGTACAGTATAAAATAAATATACTGTATAAAATTTATATTTTATACTTAATCCCTAAAAATTTATATACAGTATAAAATAAATATATATATATATATAGTATAAAATAAATATACAGAATGAACTATATTGAAATAAAACATACAAAATTTTGCCTTTTGAGAAAAAGTAGACATTGACATACGAGTTTTCTATGGTTCTTTTGTGGTGGTGTATATATAGTCACAATAATCTTTTATGTAAGTAAAATCTTAGGAAAAATATTCTAGAAAACTTCGTAGAAATATATTTAACTTAAAGATAGAATAATATTTTGCTCCTGGAATGTTCTCTAGATAACTTAATACACTTTGTTCCTTGCATTATCCTAGAAATTCATTAAAATGGTTCTGATCAATAACACAGTACCACAAAAACTCCAGCTGTAAAACATGGCAATGAAAAGATTTATTCAGGATTCTTTTTGTACAAATCGTAAAAGGCTTGGATTTTACAGTGGGGTATCTTCGCAGATGTCGTTCTCGTCCCTTGATCGTAGTTCAAATTGTTTAAATACGTTCTCTATAGTTGTCGTGTCGCTTTTTCCGGCGACATTAATAAAACAATAAATCAAGCTTAAATTTATTTTAAAGTAGCGACCTAGAGAAAATTTTATCTATCGTCTCAGAATTATACGGTTTTTTTAAAATAACTAATCAAATGTTGGGATATGGAAGTTTGGAAAACATGATTCATCTGATATCACCTCAAGTGTCTTTTTCATTATTTGATTTGTGTCCAATATGTAGTAAGCATGTCAAAACCTTGCGCTAAAACTATTCGAGGCTTAAATAATTGTAGGATAAAAACACCCTACCATTTTAACAGAAATGTTGGCTTATTCACGAAAAGTAATAGAATAAAAGTAACAACAGCAAATATAGTATGAATATTTTTTTCTGACATTTGGAATCGTTGTTCTTTTTTATTTAAAAAAGAAAATCTTGTTTGCATGGACTACTTTCAAAACGGATTTAAGGTGAATATTAATAATTTTGGATAAGAAGATTTATTTAGTTTCTTATGTAGAAATAACTGCTCTTAAAATGATAAGTACTTCCAAGCATTTTGAACTAATTTTATATAAAATTTTCAAGTACAATAAATTTAAAAGTTAGGTGAAAAATATTTATTACATACAAGCAAATCAACTTTGATGAATTTTGCAAAAAGGTGAATTCGTCATTGACAAAACTAGCGATTAGTTATTAATAATTATGCATTACTAGTTGAAATTAATGAAAAATGTTTACTGCATATTATCATATTGACTAGACCTCGAGTTAAATATGCTAATTCTAGAGAAACGTAAAATAATATGAAACTAAATAAACTAATAAAAACTAAATTTTTAACTTGAGATGAATATATATTTTATATATAAAATGATATATATTACATAAAATATTTTTTATTCATAAAAATATTTTGATATTTATCTATATAAAGTTATATAAATATAAAAATATTTTTACACAAGACGCTGGAGGTCACAGTAAGCCATTTGTTAAGATTGTGAACTTGTTGGTCGATGCTGTTAAAAACTAACAGTGGGCTTGATATTGGATTCTACCAAAAATCTCTCGGGGAGAATATGAAACGCTGCTTTGTATTAAAAAATGAATTGAGCCTTAAAGCTTTCATTTGGAGTAGTATAAAAGACTGAGCTGAGACATCACTTAAGGTGTAATATTTATCATTTGAGAGTGCTGGGGAATTATGAGATCAGGGTCAAGAGTTCTTCTCTGGTTTGCTCTCTCTCTATGCAGTGAAACATTATTATAAAAAGAGCAATATCAATACAATCAAATATATAAATCGGTTACAGTAATATGTACGTTTTTCGAAATTGTGAACAGGAAAAAAGTCTCGAAAAGGCATTGAATTATTACACAAAACCAACTGTTAAGCACCAGTTCCCCTTCTCTAATAAACTAATACTTTCTTGTACTATAATGATCTTGAGATTTTCTTTAAATAATGTTTTTCATACTACCTTAAGAGGTGTCAATCGTTTCTTATAATGAAGTGGGACATATTGTTCTGAAGTCGACAACGAAGTTTCAATATTTCATTCGGTGTGGCTACAGGGTAATTATTTTCGATGAATAAAGTAGAAATTAAAAAAATTTTTTTTTAGTAATTATTACTTTTTTGATAACAGTTTTGCACAATTTTGATACCAGCACAAATATTTCCACCCTCATTTGTAGCGTTTTTGAACAAATAAGATATTAAAAATATCAGAATCTAAAGTCGCAACTAGTGTTAGTTTTATATGTATTCTGATATTCAGTTGCAGAGATACTTATAATTTTTTAAGGTATACGACTAGGTTGAAAAAGTGCTTTTTAGGTGTTTGATGCTTGGTGTTGTTTGGGGGGGGGGCATTTGGGAAAAAAGAAATATAATTATTGAGAAAGAAGGACCAATACATAAAAATAGAGAGTTTTTAAGTTGTTTTTATAGCATTTACTTTATTTAACTTATAAAAATACTTTTTTAATGCGTTTTTTGAAGAATGAAATTTTTACGATAATTTGTACACGAAAAACGGGAAATTCAATCAAATTCAATGGAATTTATAGCATACATGTTATGGACCCTTCAGAGTGTAACGAACCGCAGGTCTTAAGACACCTATATTTAATCACATTTTCAGACATTTTTAGCTTAGAGCATGCTTTTGATGAAAAATCATTAACACCGAATTTAAATGCTAATAAAATTTTTATCTCTTAAAATATTTTTATCCTGCAGTTTGTGACATTTCAGAGGGATCAAGAAGTATATCAATGAAATTAAAATTGCATAATGCGAAATTTATTTTTATTTATGGTGTTTTTCTTTACTTTAAAAAGTTTGCTAAAATTTCATAAAATATTTTTTTTTTCAAAAGCAAAGGGTGTTACATGTTATTTATTTAGTAATTATGACTTTTTAAGCCAATTTATGCTTTTTGAAACAATAAATTTATTCTGAAAATCAATTTTTGAAAAATTGGTCTTCTAACCTAGTCGGATGCTTTAAGGTTAAATATCAGCTCCAATATTGATTGCAAATACGAACTTTTTTATGCAAGGAGGTTTCAGCAAAATGGTAGCTCATCTCCACTAATGATTACCTTTGAACAATTTTACCAAGAGATTCTTTGACATATTTAAGAAAATATCGATTTATTAGTAGAAGGTAACGAATCACATAGTTTATTTTCTCTAGACATCTCCATGCGTTAATTGCCCACACCATCAAGTTTAATGAGGCCTCAAAATACTCGCTTGTCATAATATGGAAGTTTAGAAAGGGATATACATCAATATATAAATATCACTTATAGCAGCTAAAATTACGAAATACAATCCTAATGAATCAATGCGCAATTAATAAAATAAGAGAATTTAACCTAACAAAGCAGTCAATAAACAAACCTGTTCTTTGTGATATCTTTTTGAAGTAGATGTAAATAACCGCTTTTTATTATTCGCTTTAATTCACCGCTTTCTAATAGATTATTCCTGAAAATAATCTATCTAATTTATTATTTTCTGAAAACTTCTATCTGATAAGAATGTCATATCAATGTGAAAAGTAAAGAACCATTGCATTTAATATCAAATCCTAATTTTTGTCAGCTTAAATGAAAATTATAATTTCGAGAATAATGAAAGGATCTTAAAGATTTTAATGTAATTTAATGGTCTTTAACTGTAATGGAATTTTCCCGAAGTAATATTTGATATTGTAACGAAATATTGTCAATCCAAAAAATATATTTACTCAAGTTAGTTATACTGCATATGAAATATAATATACATTACAATATAAAAAAAAATAAATAGGAAAATATATAAGTTATGAAATAAATGAAGGCATTAGGGTTTTGGAAAAAAATATGCTTAGAGAACTTTACATACATTACTTCTTAAATGACATATAAATGTAAAAACTCTATTATATACATTTAATCTTTATTATCCTATAATACTTTGTATAATAATTAGCTTTCAATAACATATTTTTTTAAGAATTTTTTTTCATGAAAAAGAAGGAAAGGTTTGTCATAGAAAATAATTATTTAAAAGAAAATGCACCAAAAATATAATTTATTGATTTGATATATAATTAGTGATACTCTGAAAGAGAGATAGTGGGCAATTGAAAGAAAAATGTGAAAAAATGAAGTTCGTTTACAAGAGTATAAAAAAGAGAGTGAAGCATGCTGAAAAATACAAATTTATAACTAGAGTAACTTTGATACAATACATCATTATTAAAACATTTAAAACAATACCGGCAACTTAATTAAAAAAATGACATTTTGAACTGGATATTTTTAAGGCATAAAACTATTCAATTATTCTTATAATGACTCTAAAATCAATTTTGCATTAGATAACATTCAAGAGGCTTTCTGGGAGTATCTAAAAGTTTAAAACATTGCTTTTTAATAAAATTTAAAAACATAAAAGTTATTCCCTTTTTTTTACTCTGGAATATTTTAAGATACCTAGTTCTGTAAGAGCTTTACTTGACCATTAAATAAAACAGAATAAAGCTTTGCAGTAACTAGATAGCCATTAATTGTCTCCCAAAACAGGGAACAAAACATGTTCTAAGGTTTTACGACACTTTACGAGGTCTGTTTTCTCGCATGAGTTGCTCCAAACTAAACTACTTTTCGCTTTAACATTTTTCATAATGTCGTAAGGATAGCGAAACGTGTTTTCAGAGCAAGAGAAGAGGCATTAGTATTTTCCGTAAACATTATTCCGTTTCTTTTGCACGGCCTGTTTCATATAAGGTTCTTACCCGAATAAAACTTCCGGCAGCAGATCTGAACCTGGCAGGAAAAGAAACTGGATAAAAGCTAACGGGTATCGAATTGTGAATAAAAATTCCATTTTTTACGGGAATCTTTTTCTTTGTATCCGAACCAGAACCATTCGTTTTGTCGTGGCCACTTGCTTCGTAACAAATGAGAGAGCACAACTTTTTGCAGAATGTTGTAGAGATAAACAGTTTCATCCCATTAAAGCAAATTGTCTTCCCGATTTGTCAGGGAAATATGTGTGTGCGTTTTTATGCATGATTGTGGAAGTTGTGTAGAGTTTGAATACGGCTTGAAGCATCCGAATGCGCAAAGAAATCTAATTTCAAGCATAGTCAGTTTCAGCTGGAGAATGAAAATAATGACAAAACAGAATTCAGAATAATCCCAACACTTTTTAAAGTGTATTTTTGTATTCATGAGTTTCCATGAATACCGAAATATTCTACTGTAAAAAGCAGAGAGTTTCGAAACTGTAATCTGCATTTGTCTTAGCTTGTATACTTCGAGGAAGTAGAGAGATGCTCCTGTCATTGCTAAGCTCCATTCTTTTTCTTGAAAAAAAGCAACTGTTTCGTACTATAACAAGTTTTTTATTAAACACCAGGGGAAGTATTTTGGTGTTGAAATTCATTAACTATATTCTGCCGGAAAACAAGTTTTGCTTAAATTTTCAAGCAGTAAAAAGGGGTATGGTGAATGGGTTGATATTTTTTGTCACGTTTTTTATTCCTTATAAAATACATTTAATGTTAATTTTGCTTTAAACAATTTTAGCTTGCAATCTCGTATTTTGTTAGCATCAGTCATGGAAATATTATATGGATAAGTGTGCTTCCCAATAAAAAACTATTCACATAGTTTTCTATGTAATTAAGTAAGAAAAAAAACTATGTATTAATTAGTTAATTAAGAAAAATTACGTTAAATCGGACTATTACAGAAAAGAAACTACTGTCCATGCTAAATTGTATTAAATAATCCAAAATATGTTTTATGTCATTTGTATCATAAATATATAAATTTATATAAAGTGTTCTTCTTGATTTATTAAAATTACATCCGTCTCAACATAACGATCATAAATGTATTTTTTTCTAGTTTGAAATTTGAGACTAAGGAATACCATACGTCGAAAGGAAAAGCCAACATTTCATTTTAGTTAAAACGAAGAAGTTAAAGTATTCTGAATTTCTAAATGGCTTAAATACTAAACAGATAGAGAATAATTCGAATAATTGTTAGGTTAAAATGATATTTAGTGTGTTATTGAAATAAATACGATGTACCGATGTACACTAAGTACTTCAAAATGGTCTGCGGAATAGTGATCGTGGTAGATATATTATGTCTTTGAAATTTATTTGGTTCTTTTCAATTGAACTGGACCCAAATGCCTTCCCACTAGGATACTAACTTATAAATTGCTATAGGAATTTAAGTGTGGTATAAAATTAAAACTCCTTGGATAACTCCAATCGTGTTGCTCCAGTGTGATTATCACACAATTAAACCACAATTCATTTTAGAAATATTATCAACAACCACAATTGGTAGTATTGAATGGCAGCTACAAAATATTATTGTTGTGTATGTACTAGAATGAATCAACTACTTCGCGTATCATCCCAGCTACAGCTACACTGAAGCGAACGCTTTATATCTTGCCTTTTATTAGTAACATTTGGAAAAACAACATTTTGTAGCCTTTAATAACAACTTATAACAGTACATTAATTAAAATGAAGAGTTTGAAGATGGCGATATACACATCAAGTCAAAATTTCAAGTTACAAGTTCAGTCGAATCAGTCTCCTATGATTAATATGAATGTTGCCAGAATTTAACTGAACCCAAAACTCTATTTAAATTTCTTACTTAGAGTAGTGTGGACCATAGGAAAGCGAGGTTCCGGCTTAGATTATCATTCACCTGATTTCAGCGTATTTCAGACTCTTGAGATCCGTCACTCCAATAACACTTTTCGAGCTCTGTATTGACGCTTATTCATACCTATATAAATTTCCCTTATTTTGCTGTACATAGTAATGAAGCTGTTTCACATTTAACCTAGGAGCAGGTGCACGGGGCACAGAGTCTCCCCAGGCTCACAAAATCTTTAATTCTGGAAAACTGTTTATTTGTTACGAATAAGCTTGACAGTATCCTCCTATATGACAGTTTTCTCTTGGGAGCTAAAATGTATTTGTCACATATCTCCCTCTGTTTTGGGAGTGGCAAACGTTTTTTTTTACAGTCTTAAGGTGTTTGTTTTGGCTGAGTTCTCCACGCGACCACTTTTGTTCCAAAATATTTTCTGTGAACATGCTACATTTCTCCGCTGTGAGCAAATTAGTGGTTTCGATTGCTGTTTGTACGACTTATTATGGTTTATAAATGTAAATGAGCAGGAGATAAAAAGAAGAAATGAGAATCTGTGATTTCTATTGAAGAAAGTTGAAATTAATCAAGAAAGCGAGGAACCTGCTGAAATAATGCATATTAATCATGATAGCGAAAGTAAATTTGAGAAAAACGATGAACATGAAACGTTTGAGTTGAAAGGAAAGTTTTCAAATGCTACCTAAAAAATCCATCAAGAAGGATATGAAACTACAAGTGTACATAAGATACGCTGCACCCTGTCAAATAGGCCAAGCAAGAAAAAGTTTAACAAATTCTTACAAGGGGAAGGCACGACTAAGGAAATTCCTTTGGGGACGAGACTTAGTGTAATAGTAGTACTCCTTTAGGGGCTCAACCCTCAAAGTATTTGCGTCGAATGGCCAGTTAATTCGGAGAAAATAGTGTACGAAATTCATGCTTAGCTTATATACGATTAAATATTCTTTAACGTCAGAGCTGCAGTAGCATGGATGATAGCGTAACTGCTTACTATGCAATCGGCCAAGGTTCGATTCCCGCAAACAGTTTTTTTGTTTTATTTTTTCAATTCATTTAATTATTTTCACAATTAAACAAATTTACTTAAAAACGACTTATTAAATATTTTTTTAATTATAAAATAATTAAATAAGTAATATATAATACATTATATATGATGCATACTATTCTGTGATGTTCTTCTATCATTCAAAGACATTTGTCATTTGATTAAGATAATGGTTTTTTAACTTTTACTCTGAAAATTAGTTTTATTTCTAAGCTATTTAAAATAAGTGAAGTACGACCTTTTGCAAATTACAAAGCTTCTGATTAACTAAATACCAGCTTAAAGATTTTATATGATGAAAAAAAATTTCATACGATATTTTAGTTCTTTTTAAGTATCACAATATTAAAACCATTATCATTCATATTAATAAGCATTTTTTCGACATTTCAACTAAGTATATTTCATATATCTCTTACTTACAAATAAATAAAGCACTGGAAATATAGTATAGTATAAAACACTGATAATATATATATATATATTTTATATAATATATACATATATAAATTCACATTTGTATTATGTTTGCTCATCATTTCTGAATAATTCCATTAAAAAGTTATATGGTTACAATTTTGAAAACTGTGAAAAAAGACTAATTATAATTTAAACTCATGAAGTATTATGTTTTACAATATCTTTATATTCTGAAGTTCGAATGATTTTAAAATTCCAGTAAATTATTAGGTTAACTAAAATATTAGAAATAAATGAAAAATACACCCTTAACAAATTATAAGAAACCTGTCTATAAAAACACAAAAATGCATGAAAATTAGTATGGTATTGTTAGACATTTTTCCTGATAACCTCAAGCACTGTTTTAATTGAAATGACTAAGTAGTTAAATTTAATTTCAGAAATATTGTGCCTTTATTTTACAATGGGACTTCTAGTTCGCTCACAGATTAAAATGATTTATTATTAGAATAAACTTTGCGATATAATATTTATAGGTTTTAAGTGGAGTTTGCGTCTGGGCTTTGGTTTGACTGCAAAATGATAACTTTTTTCTCTCTTTTAAACTATTCCTGGGTAGATTTAGATGTATGTCAAGAAGCATTATCCTGCTGAAAAATCCTATTGGCAAAACCTAGTAAATTTCTAAACGGTATCAGATGGTCGTATAACATATCTTAATGTTCAAAGTCTAGACATCCCTAAATTTGCTGTAAGTCACATAATCCGTTATGAGTACAAGATCCCAAAACCATTACTGATCCTTCTCCCATTTGTCGACTTTTGGGTTTTTTTCTCAAGTTAATTCCAATAGTATCTGTAGTCATCAGGACCATCATGGTTAAATTTCTTTTCACACATATACATCAGAAAAAATAATTTTTTTCTACTCATTGTTCTGTTGCATGATATTTTTAGCCCATTTTACTCTTTTTTCTCCATTGTGTTTCAACACTTTTAGTGTTTTCTTCATTTGATAAAGTTCATTTTGGATTTTGTATTGATTTGAGACTCTTCTAAATTCTGCCATGCAATGATTTTTTTTGAAATGTTACAATTTTGATTAATACTTTTGTTTGAACATCTAATTATTAGAATAAACTTGCGATATAATATTTATAGGTTTTAAGTGGAGCTTGCGTCTGGGCTTTGGTTTGACTGCAAAATGATAACTTTTTCTCTCTTTTAAACTATTCCTGGGTAGATTTAGATGTATGTCAAGAAGCATTATCCTGCTGAAAAATCCTATTGGCAAAACCTAGTAAATTTCTAAACGGTATCAGATGGTCGTATAACATATCTTAATGTTCAAAGTCTAGACATCCCTAAATTTGCTGTAAGTCACATAATCCGTTATGAGTACAAGATCCCAAAACCATTACTGATCCTTCTCCCATTTGTCGACTTTTGGGTTTTTTTCTCAAGTTAATTCCAATAGTATCTGTAGTCATCAGGACCATCAAGGTTAAATTTCTTTTCACACATACACATCAGAAAAAATAATTTTTTTCTACTTTTTTTTAAATGTTATCAGAAATTTCTTTTGAGTTTGAATATACTTTTTTTTTTTTGTTTTTTAGTTTCACAATTTCTCTATCTTTCAATGCTATCGAAATCTTTTTTCTCCCAGATCATTTCTTTTGTTTGAAGCATCCTTTTTCTAATTATGACACATTGTGAATGGCAATCTTAGAACATTTCATTAACTTAGCTATTTCTCTTTCAATTTACCAGAACCCTTATAAAATAACATTTTTTCTCCTTTATCACTCATGTAACTCTCTACACCGCAACATCTTCAAATCAATCGTAGAAAATACAACCCAAAACTGCACTTTTTATTTTCAGATGATGCTTGCTCTAAATATTAACGTGTGTGTTTTATAATGATTTTTAAGTGATGTATAATATACTAGTTTTCTCTGAGGGTCCTAATCGTGTAATGAATAGTGCCCATTCACTCCCTCACTCACTCACTGGTGGTCCTAATTTTTTTCAGACACCTTATTGAATTCTTAGAAAAATAAGCAGATTTCAATAAAATTTAAGATACGGAAAGTATTTCACAATCAATTTTAAAAGCACGCGTTAAAATTTTCATACTACGTCTTCTTCAGGAATGCATTAGTACGTTAGGGGTTTTATAATTTCTTAATGCACTTTAGTAAAATATATGATACGTGACTTTTAACTTTCTTGTTTTATGACAAAATCCTTTTATTTTTGCCTTCAAATAAGTCTTAGAAAATTTATGCAGCCCTTTCTCATAAAATATTTTTTGCATAACTGATTTAGAGCTATGTTATACTAAATCAACAGATCAATTTTTCTCATGATGTAAATGAGTCCAAGCACAAGAAATATTTTTAATTTGTATTGTTAGTTCTACTTTACACTTAGACATATTTTTATCAAAACACTAAATATTTTATGAGTTTATTTAAAGAAAATATTAATGATAGCGCGCCATCGATAAAAAACTACACATGTTTGGATATTGTAAGATATATCAAACTGAAGGGTAAAATAGTTCGGGTACACATTTATCTGTTCACGTAGTCTATATATGGAAATATTTCAAATGAAAAGTGCTCTGTACAAATTGCATTTCCATTCGTTTTATCTTTCAAGAGTTCAGGTATTGCACTTTTGGGAATTGCCACTAGCGTGAAGAATGGGTATTGTGTTTCGAATTTAATATATATATTTACTACTATAGAATGATCATTCCGGAGAGGAATTAAAATGAATAAAATATTTTGTATAAAGATGTTTTCGGCAGCCTTTTTTTTTCTCATTAAATATATATGTATGCTATATAAGTTTACATGTACTTCAATAAAAAAAACCTGTCTGTTGTTATTTATTTCTCAATAGAAGTAATTTTTTAGTATTTATTTAATCCCATTAAAGGATATATTATTGAAGACTTCTGATGTGTGGTTCTATATAATTTACTAAATAGAGTAAAATTTTTTTAAAAAGAGTAATAACATATTATGGATAAATAAAAATCAGTATAAGTGTTTTCAGATCATTTCATAAAAATAATGAAATAATTAAGGATTTTTCTTGATAGAAAGAAATATATATATATCTTCTTTTTCTCCTTTATTATCTTTTCTGTTTACTTTTTCATTAGAACGTAGTTAGAACAAATTGGGCGTCTACACGATGTTTAATGATACCAATAAGTCTCGATGGGTTGCAACAATTTTCTTAAATACTAGATATTAATAAAGTTTCGATCCATTTAAAGAAAAAAAGCTTACTTTCTTTTTATGTTCTTTACAGACATGTTGAACTATCCGAAAACTGTCATTAATAAATAGAGAAGTAAATTCTGTGAAAACTTTATTGTTCTGTTGTGTTACTTTGTTTTGTTTTTTTGTTCAACGTATTACAAGAAGTATACAACAAATTATTTATAAATTATCTCATAATTCTGACTCATAACTAGATGACGAGGACCGTATATGAGCTGATATCCATTCTCTCGAATCTCGTCAGGCATAATTATTATTCATGGAGAGCACTATTTACACTTGAACCGAAAAAAATGCACAGGGAAAATGCAGGTGGAGTTGGACACCATCTAAATAAACTGTTTTTATTTATAAAAAATTTCTTGTGATACTTTTGTATTTTATACCTTCAAAAACACTGATCTGATGCCGAATATAGATTGTTGTTCATTATTTTTATTTTCTTCATGGCAAGCTGAATATAGCTAATATTTTTTGTTTATAAGTTAAATTTTTATTTTTAAATGGGGCTGCGGATTGGTATACTACCCTAATGCATATTCCCCAGAAGCTGGTATTACTTTTTAGAGTAATTCAGCGTTCCTCAAACTGTGGGGCATGCCCCTTTGGGGGACTTGATAACCCTACGAGGGGGGCACGAGCATATTGAAAAGTCGAAAACTAAAGATTATTTGAGAAAATTTCAAATTTATTGAAATAAAAAAAACGGAATACATTCTGACATAATAAAAATGAAAGACACATTTACACTTATATAATGCACTTATAAACGTATCAGTACTGCACTATGTATTTTATAATTAATTTAGCAATACTAACAATAAGTTAAGAACAAGTTTAATAATTACCAGTAAACCCATGATCTGTCATATAAAAAGTTATTTTCAAAAATTAACACTTATCTTGAAAATTTGTACGGTTTATAATTAATCTCTTGACTGCGCAATTCACTCCCCAATGCCACCGTTTTTTAAGTAGGTGTGCGTATGTGATGTATTGGGGGGGGGGAGAAAGGGAATAAATAAGCAAATCCTCTGAAATAAGTAAATTCTTCGCAAACACTGTCAAATCCCTTTTATTGCATTCCATTGCCTTCGGAATAATTTTATGAATAGCAGTGCACAGAAAAGATCGTACTTCGGAAAGATGTATATATACGTCCAGGGGAAATAACGCTTTGGCTGAGTGAGACGTTTATATGCGCCCTTAAGAGGTTTAAGTCGTATAGTAGCTTTAGTATTAAAATATAGTATTATTGAATTCAATACATCAGCGTTTCTCAAACTGTGGGACGCGCCCCGCTAGGGGGGCGTGATAACTCTACGAGGGGGGCGCGAGCATATTGAAAAGTCGTAAACAAAAGATTATTTAAAAAAATTATTAATTTACTGAAAGTAAACAAACAGAATACATTCTGACATAATAAAAAAAACACACACATTTACTCTTATATAATACACTTATAAATACATCAGTACTGTACGCAATGTATTTCATGATTAATTTAAGAATACTATTAGAACAAGTTTAATAATTACCAGTGACCCCAGAGGCTTGTCATGTTTTAAATTGTATACAAAAATTAACACTTTTCTTGATAATTTGTACGATTTATTATTAATCCCTTAACTGCAGATAAAAATTTACGCGATTTTCTCCCCAATGCCACCATTTTCCACGTAGGCATGCGTATGTGATGGATTGGGGGGGGGGAATAAATAAGCAAATCCTCTGAAATAAGTAAATCCTTCGCAAACACACACTCTCAAGGTCCTTTTATTGCATTCCAAAGCCTTCGGAATAATTTTATGGATAGCTGTTCACAAAAAAAATCGTACTTTCAAAAAACGTATATATACGTCTGGGCAATGAACTCTTTGGATAAATGAGACGTTTATATACGCCGGGGGCACTTAAGAATTTAAAGTCGTATTGAAGCTTTAGCGTCAAATTATGGTATTATTGCATTTAATACTTTGTTATTGTTAGGAAGGGGGTGCGATGAAAAGTATGATTTAATATTGATTGGCAAATGTTGAAAGTTTGAGAAGCACCGCAATGCATTGTTTTTGTATGGAGGGGGGGGGGTGCGATGAAAGTTGTGATTATATATTGGTTCGCAAAAACAGATTACTTAAAATATATCTTTAAAGTACTTTCAAACATTGTTTGTTTCTCTACGATTTTTATTTTTATTTATTTGTTTACTTTTATAAAGCTCATACTAAATATTTTCAATCACCATTCAAAAGTAAAAAACAGACTTCCCCTTTCAAGACATGTGTTTAGTTTATTGCAAAATATATTTGTTTTATTTTTCTAAAATAAATAAAATCTATATTCAACGGCTTCAGAGTAAAATATTGGTTGCGCTAGTATATGTATTTGTAGCTTTATTTCCTCACTTTTACATTTTAAAGTAATAAATAAGATAAACTATCAAACTGACAGATTAGACAAACAGTTGAGTTTCAGTCAATTTCAATTGAACTAGTGCATGAGAAAGAAAAGCAGAAACAAAAATTTTGCGAGGGAAAAAAAAATCTTTAGACTATTCACAGGAAAAAAAAGAGACTAACCTTAAAATTGAAAACAAAGAGAAAAATAAATAAGCAACTTCGCGATAAGAGAAGTAGAGCATACATTCGAAACAACTTCCAATACTTGAAAAACGGAGCGCTCTTTTGTTCGGGGCATAAACAGTGGCTACACTTCATTGTACACACAGCCATGAATAATCTAATAATAATCCAATTCATTTCACAAATAAAAGTTTTATGTACACTAGGTAAACAGGACACAATGAAAATTTAAGATAGTTTCCTGCGATAACTCGTTTTCGTTTTTCTCAATATCTATTGCCTAAAACTGGCATTTTTAGTCCCACTTTTAAGTGTACTGTAAAACTAAAGTTAAGAAAGAAGAAATATTTATATTTTTTTGAAATAAATAATATTTCTTTATTTTTCATGGTATTCTGGAGAACCGAGTTTCAAAACAAATACATTTATTGCAAAATTATCTTACAATTTTTTTCATAGTAATAAAATAGTAGCCAAACTGAATTTCCACAACAAATAAATTTATTGGAAAATTTCTCAACTAGATTTATTGCTGCGAATTTTACATTGTAATAAAATCAGAGAGTTTACACATTCTAGATCGTTTCAGATAAATTTTTAATAGTATTACTACATATAAATATATGTAATATACATTTTCATGAATACTGAATTAAATTTTAGGAATTTCATAGAAATATTTGGTTAGAAGTATGACGAAAGTAGGATTTTCGTCAATTTATGGAAAGAAATAAAAACATTTAAGTATGTGTTCTTCATTTGCTCTCAAAAATATAAGTTACTGTTTCAGTTACTTGGTTACCTTGTAAATTAACAAAACTTTTGTGTTTTTCGTTTAATTTTCATTAATAATTAGATATTTATTAATAAAATGTGTAAAACTATGTTACAGAAAATTTGAACATTTAATAATATCCCAAAAAGTAATTGATAAAAGTTCTGTAGAATTCATTTTTAAAGAGAGTAAAAGAATATTTTTCATTTTAAAATTTCCAAGTATAACTCTAAAATTCTAATATTTCAAAAAAGATTTTCGCATGAGAAAACTTCTAATTAGAGTAGATTATAATTTCTATTTTCGAAGTCTTACACCCATTGACTTGATGTCCTATCAAATGTGTCAGTTTTCTTACAGAGTAACATCCAATTGCTTCAGAACCATTAAATGAAAAGTACCTTCTCCAAGCTATTTATACTGTGTTTTTTCATGTATAAGCTACTAAGTTTTGGAATTTTTTCTAAGGTTAAAAGTAGGGGAGGGAGGGGGTGTCAGATTATATGTAAATCTGGTAATCTAAAAAATAAAAATAAAATAAAATAGGAAAAGGTTTTTTTTTTTTACATTTTTTGTTAACCATACGCAAACGACAAAAGTTTTTTTTTTAAATTAAACTTTCGTTTTAATACAAAAAAGTGACATAAATCCTTCTAAGCCGGTATCTAAATCCGAGTTTCCCTATAATTCGTAAAATTCACCTTCACTCAATGGGATGTCTGAATGTGTATGAGAATCAAGCAGTAAATCTTTTCCGCCAAGACATGAAACATAAGTTTACCAATCTTAGTCGTATACGAATTTCTTATTCCTAACAAAAATAAAAGTGGAGTAGAAAGTATAGCTAGCTCATATAACTCAGCTGAAAAATGAATGAAAAAAATTAGTTAGTTTCAGATAAGGTTAATACACACACACAGAGGAATAAAATTATAGTCGTTGACGTCTGGCGTCTTACTTTACAGCAATTTGACTGGAAAAATATTCTACCCCTTTAAGAAAAATATTTTCGCTCTTATGGTGACGAACATGAAAATTAAAGTATTTTTCCAATTAAACTTATATACGGATTTCGAATTTTAGGTAAATTTTTTAAAAGAAAAAATGCACTTTCAGCGTATCCACTGATCGACTTATATTCGGAAATATACGGTAGTTATAACTTTAAAAAAAATCCGTGTGAGAAAAATGAGAAAAAATTAATTAAAAGAAATTTTTATTAATTCAGTCTAATATATTTTCTTTTACTTAAATGACGATGAAATAATACACAGTTCTCATAAAAAATAAACATGTCTGTCGCTTTAAAATCTCCGTCTTATTGAAAGCATAAAAGAGTTTCTGATTCTGATAAGCAGAGTAAACTTTTTTTACGACCTAGAAAGTCGTGAAGAAAATGAAATTTTGAGAAGAAATGTTCATTCACACCGTAGGCTCAGTTTATTAAACTTACTCTTTTCATTTTTAAGAAGAAAGAAGTACTGCGTTGACTACACGGAGTAGAAAGGTTTGATTTACGTCCAAAAATACGCAGTTATATTTTTGTGCTAGTATAAGTAGTAAAAAGTATAATACTAACAAAAAATTTTAGAAGAACGAAAGATTCGGAATAGAATGAAAGAAAAGTGAGATAAATCGGATTGCCTTAAGTTTATGTTGCTTTAAAATATAAGTTATTGTCGGAAGAGATTATTGGACAAAACTTAATCTACTTGTATTTGCTCAGGTTATATATTGAAAATTAGAACTAAACATAGATTCTCATACTCCCTATGTACCTCCTTCACACAAGTAAAGAAAATTGCAACATTTTAAACTATACTGTTTATGTATTATCATGGAATTCTTGATTTTGACTTACGTCTCATTCTGAAACAGCATGAGGGCAGTTGACAACGGACCTCCTTATTTTTAATCATGATCAGATGACGAGGACGACACATGAACTGGCACGCCCTTCTCCAGACTTCTACACCCCATCAATGGGTGAGGCTTCCTAGATTTAGCACGCATTAGCCCTTCTATATGGAAGATCTTCATTAGCTCACGACTTGAGCCCGCGACTTGACAACGACAGCCACGAGTTTATGAACTTGACCACTCGGCTACCACGGTCACCAAAATTTCTTGAATCTTAAAAGTGGTTGTTTTAGTGCAGGAGTTGCCAACCCTAATGACCTTGCTGGTCACTTTGGAAAAACATTATAATATTAAGCGTTATAATATTAAACATTATTAATTTAATATTATAACTTTATAACACATTTGGACCACATATAAAAATATATATCTTTCTATTAGATTTGGACCAATTACAAAAATTTATTGCAGTGAAAATTTAAAGCAGAATGAACTATTATTATTGTTTTCGTTATTTTTCATGTATGCAGACTTTGATAATGTAATAATTATAATATAAATGATCAAAATATGTTTAATTTATTTAAGTAATGAAATATTTGTTTCTCAAAATTCTTTCACTTAGTTTTTGCAAGTCAGTCTCAATGCGTGTATTTTCACATTGTAATTGATGTTGCAGGGTTTCGTCCGATAATTTTGAGCACGATATACACTCATGTCCATAAATTAAGGATAATTCAGAATCACACAGAAATTGAACTCTAAAATAAAAATTTCACCTGTAGAATTATCACAAACATCTTGAAGAAGAATATGCAAATTACAGGAAATCACCAGATGGTGCGGATAGTACGTCACAATGACGAGAGTTAAAGAGAGGGGTATATAAGGAATAGTGGCAAAGAAGTAAAATTGTTCACAAGCGCTTTAAAAGCCTTTCAGTGCAATAACCGCATAGTTATGGCACAAAGGAAGCATTTGGGTGATTTTTTACGTGGTAGAATTATCAGACGACTGGAATGTGGACGTACCCAGCTGGAAGTATCCGAGGAACTTGGAATCGCCCAGAGTGTCATCTCCAGGCTTTGGCAACGATTCCAAGATGATGGTAATGTGAGTAGATGTTACAACACAGGTCGCCCCCGAGTTACAACGCCGAATGAGTACCAGTATTTGGCAGTTACTGCCAAAAGAAACAGACGGAGCACAGCATCAGACCTATCTCGTCAGCTCTCTTCAGCTACCGGTACGACAGTTTCAAGGCAGACCGTGTACAGACGCTTAGGGCACATTGGTCTATATACTCGTAGGCCTCTCAGATGTGTTCCCCTTACCGCAACTCACTGTCGTCTGCGATTAACCTGGAGTAGAGAGCATGCATTGTGGACACCGCAACAGTGTTCTTGTGTAATGTTTTCCGACGAGTCGAGGTTTAGTTTGCAGTCTGATTCTCGCCGGAATTTCAAATGGAGAGTGCCAGGTACCCGTTACCACCAAGAGAACACCATTAAACGACACCGTTACGGTGGTGCAGGATGGCTCGTTTGGGGAGGAATTATTCTTGGTTCCAGAACTGACCTGCATGTTCAGAGTGTAACGATGACAGGCCACATCTATCGGGATGTCATTCTGGAACAACATGTACGTTTGTTTCGGAGCACCATGGGTGCTGAATTTCTGTTTATGGATGACAACGCCCGTTCTCGCCGTGTAAACATTGTAGACGAATGCCTTCAATCGGAGGATGTCACCCGTATGGATTGGCCAGCATACTCACCGGACTTGAATCCTATAGAGCATGTGTGGGATATGCTTGGCCGACGAATTGCAGCCCGTTAACCCCCTCCCACCTGTCTACCGGAACTTCGGAGGGCATTGCTTGATGAGTGGTGTAATATTCCCCAAGATCAGATTGATAATTTGATACTCAGCATGCGTAGGCGTTGTAAGGCCTGTATTGCATCGTCCGGGAGACATACTCCGTATTAACCATCATACTAACCATGTTATACTGTTTTCTTTGTAAATAGGTTCTTTTTGAAATTTGCTCCAGGGAGTAAACATTGCAATTTTTATTAATTATGTTAAACATATGGCATCTTTTTTGCTCTTTACCTTTTGTTTAATAAATAGACTTTACAAATAAGTCAAATTTGTTTTGCTTCTGTCTCTTTCTTTGCCTGAACTTCATTATCCTTAATTTATGGACATGAGTGTATGTTTGTTAAATTTCATTTCCGTAAAGAACGATTCACAGGTGTAAGTTGAAAAAAATTACAGGAATCAAGTGTGATACTGCGGTGTATCGCTACAATGCAATACTGTCTACTCTTAGTATCTATAAAATCAGAAGCAACGTGATAAAATAGAAACAATTATGGATTTATTTGTTACAGAATAATACACTTAAGACAAAAATATTACACAAAATAATCGTATTTTGTAAAGTTGTACAGGGTTTGCGAGTTTTGTAAAGGAATCTCGTGGGTCGCAAAATAATTTAAGAAGGGCCACATGCGGCCTTCGTAACGCGGGTGGCCACCCCGCTTTAGTGTTTAATCTCAGGCACATGTCTCTAAATACTAGCATTCATAAATTTATCATTAATGAATTCTTATTTACTCATGACTTTGGTTTATTAACTCATTACTTTAAAATCATGCTTCATTAAACGTAAAAAATAATTATATTAAGACTTTTACTAAGATAAGGTGTTCATTAATAAAGGTTAAATTTGGGGGCACAATTGGATCTCTTTTAACAGTTGCTAAATTTGTGCAAATATATGCGAGTATGATGTATCTATATCAAATACACAGCAGTATTCTTTGCTAGAATTGTATATAAATGTTAGAAAGTACCAAACTTTTTTCAAAAAATAAAATCATTAAAGTTCATGTAACATACGTTCTTAATTTTATATGGAGCATAACCGTTAAGGGGGATATAGAGGCTGTATGACTAAAATATAATTTTGTATTTAATAACAAAAAATAAACTTTTAATTAGCCTCAAACATGAGTTATTTTGCTCCTTTCTTTTCTTTCGCATTAAATTACTGGTATATTCATTCTTTATGTTTTAATAATAAATATTCTAACAAAGTACGACAAACTGAACTGTTTTATGGAATTAAAATCGTGTGTTTGCATTAGTAACTCTATAAAACTCTTATTTGTCCATGGTCAAAACTTTACAACATATCACTGATTTTTTTTCTCTGTGTGTGCTTCATCAACTAAAATTCATAAAATATTAATGCTTTTTCTCTAGTGGGATTGTAGTTAGGATACACAAACTCCGAATAAATTCGTTCGTTGGATAATAAAACTTGTTTCATGTTACTTTTTCATCTGCATAATATTACATGTTACCTATTCCAGTATTATATGATTAGCATAAAATTTAGTACTTAGTTACTGAAGAAATTTTTTAAATCGTTATGAGCTGAGTTTAGAAGGGCTCACAGGAAATTAAACACAAACTACTTCTACGGTACTTTACGCATTTTGCAATAAACTTAACGGAAAAAAAATTCTCAAACCGATTTATTTGAAAGTAATGTTATTCATTGGGAAATGTAAGTTTGACTTTCAAATTGAGATTTTCAGCTATAAAAGATTTCATTTCTATGGATTTCCAATTTATTGAATTTTTGACATTGAAACAAAGGACAGTGCTTTTGGTTTGACTACTAAGAATTAACACACACACACACACACACACACACAAAAAAAAAAAAAAAAAACACACACCACACACACACACACACACACACACACACACCACACACACACACACACACACACACAGTCTCAGAGGATTTTGTTCAACTCAAGCCTGCTGGTTCGAGTCTAGATCTAAACATCGTGTCTTCCTGTGGCGCCATGAGTGTGGGGGAAGTATCAACTTCTGTGATCTTTATCACTGTATGATGGCTTGAAATCACGTCGTCCGTATTTCTTATGGCATGTAATGTGACATTATAGTGAAACAAACAATTTTAAATCATATAATAAACCAATTGCTTGTGGGAGGTTATTTTTGTACGTGCAATGTTTCTTCATTGTCTGTATATACAATAAAAACTTACATTGTTCCCTGTTTTATATTTACTTTTGTTAAATCCACTTTCTTTTTTTTCTTTCTGAATTATTCTACAATAACATTGTTAATTTTTTCAAAATTATTTCTTCAAAAGTTATACTGTACCATTAGTAAAAGTTATACAAAAATGTTTATTTATACATTTACAATGGTAATGTACATTATAGAAGAAAAAGGGGAAACGTGTAGTGCTATATAATCTAAATTTAAAGGAAATCACGTGTTTTTCCTTCATAGTGATGCTTCCACAGTAAATATAAAATATGGAGGAAAAGAGTTAGTTTTCTTAGCTTAAGATTAGATTTAGTTTTTTGAAAAAAAAATAACAATTATTATGCATGTATCTTCCTTAAATTCGATCTAATATTCACGAAAAGTTATGAATTTAAGTTGTTTTCCACTTTTATAGTTACATGTATGCAAGTTATTCTTAAAATGCTTAGTTATAAGTATTCCTCTGCATGGTCTTCAAACTGTATTCCTATGAACCCTGAGGTTACATGAGGCATACCAAGGGGTTCCACGAGTCAAAATAAAAATCCGGAGAGAGGGAGTGAGCGAGCGCGCGCGTAGGATTTATTACGTGGCACAAGAGCCAATTTTTGCTCCAATAATATCTACAATCCTATAAAAATCCGGAAAAAAATAAATAATATGTATACAAAATGGATTCACATTCTTTACGGACCTGAGACATTTGGAGCTCAAATTATTGAGTAAAAAATTACATTAATATGTTATGATAAATATTTTTAATAAATACAATATTTTTAGTTGTTCTTACATAAATTATAACAGGTTGATATACTTTAAATATCCTATTAAGATATATGTTTCCTTAAGGAATATTTAAGTTAAGAATATTCGGTGATGAGGTTCCCTGAAAACCCCTTATAGTTCTAAGGGTTCCACAGCTCTATATGAATGATACTTCCCATTTCAAATTCATTTCATAAATAGGTTTACATAAATATAAATATAGATAAGTTTTCTTTGTATGATTTGTGTTCAGATTAATCTTGAGTACTTGATTATTGGCGAACTAGGATCTCATTTGATTCTCTTCTATTTGAAAATTAAAATATTCTTTTGGGTGAATTTTTGAGGCAAAGATCTTTTAAAAATGGTTAGATTCATTTATCAAAAACCAGTGGATCCCTAAACTATGGGGTTCATTAATTTTTTTATATAATGAATGAATGAACTAATGTATTTATGTATAATTATTTTTTTCCCTTTTCAGTATATATATATATATATAACAGGGGCTTTTCATTCACGTATACTTTTGGGAACAAATGTCTAAGAACTATTTCAGCTTGAGAAATACTCCTTTAACGGTGTATCTATATATCTATCCATGATCTGTATTTCTTAAATGAGACTTTGACACTATCTTTCCAGCTTGTTCCTTTAACCTCTCTAGAAAATTTCAGAAACAGCAAGAACAGATGCTGCGATTTCTAATCGAAGCAGTCATCCGTCGAAAAATGCTGTAGAAAGGTAGGGGGTGAACAGAAGCGAAAAGTTGTTCACTGAGGAGCAGATGTCATAACATGGGAGCAAACATTATTATTTTTATCGTTATACGAGATGCCAAAAGTGGTACAAAGCAAAGAGCTGGTTTTAATTTTCTTGATATATTAACGATGCCCTACGCCTTTTTAGCCGTTTTTGATTATGACAAAAATTTTTTTTTTTTGCTTACACCAAATATATTTTTTCTTTTTACGCGATTTTTTCATATATCCTCAGTTTATGGTAAGGTTTTATTAATAGTTAAATAATTCTGTTTAAAAAAAACAAAAACAAAAAACAAGATATTCAGAGGCTGATAAAAGAAAGAGATTATATATAAACACTTTTTATCTTATACCTATTAAAAATATTTTCAATAATTTTTATAAGTAAATATTTATTTTACATACATAAAATAAATACGTTAATGAATACATTCACTTTAAAAGAAGCTAGAATGATTTATAGCTAGGGTGGGCATTAAGTTGATCGCGATCGACCGGTGGTCCTCCAAGACATTTTGGGCTGACCACCAGAAGATTAGCAGTTAGTGATTATATACCGAAATATTCATGATTGGCGGGCAGTATATGCAGACTTAGTCTATTGATTATATTTAAGCTGAACTAACTTTAGATGAAAATGAATTATTTTTAAATGTATTTTGAATTGTTTGCTAATAAATGCATCATTTGAATTATATTTGTGGCTATTATTATGCTTGTGTATCTTACATTTTGCTTTTAACGAGGTTTCAAAAGAGTCAGTTCTTTTTATTATAGATATGTCGGTAAGTACATAATCCGTATTTATTATTAATTTATGGTATATATTGAACACCTTTTTTTAGCTCACCACACCTACGCCACCGGATGGACCGCAACACCTTGAGAAAATAAGAGTAGACTGTCCGTTGGAAAAGTCTACCTACCCTTGATTTATAGCCTAAATACAGGATAATCTGACAAATTTGCTGCTTGAAATATAGACTATGAACCAAATTTGATTAATACATGAAACACATGCTACCGACAAAGGTTATAATACATGCCATCATGAAATCTATAAGTATGCTATTATATGAATATTTGATTAGTTAAAGTAATGAATGTAACATGAAAAAAATCATTGATGAACATACCATGGTAAAAAATGTAAGATGTTGGGTATATGCAGTATATGCAGACATTGATAACTATGCCATTTTAGAGAACAATATATCATTCTCAATTATTTTGAGATGTCCATGTAGTTTTATATCAATCTCATGTACTGGTGACACCAGTAAGATAGTTCGTAATGAGAGAGTCTAAGTAATTTTTCCTGAAAACTTCAAAGTATGTAAATAAAAAGAACAGAAACTTAGTTGCGGGGATTTATACCACAATTTTAAATTTTAGAATTTATAAAAGAGTACTTTGATTTCACGCTCCCTTAAGACTTGGTGGAACGAGTAAAAGTTCAGTCATATTTCAGGTATCTCTCTTCCTTAAACTTTAAATTACATTTTTCAGTCCCTTACTTGCGTTTGAAACTTTCTCTCTAGATTATGAATTTAAACACATTTTTCTACATCGTAGACAAAATAAAACAACCCAAAACTTTTACATAGAATTTTAAAAAAAAAAAATTCTGTAACGAAATATTTTTGTTCTTCAAACTAGGAAAATTCCTAAACTAAAGATGCTCTGCTAATCTCATACTTGGTATATAATATATATTATTATTAACTATTGACACTTATCATGATACATCTGCAAAATAATTTAAGAATCGATTTGTCTTTATATGTATATACCATCTTTTTCCTTTCTATATTCAAACAATGATAAGATAACTTATAGAAGCGTCTTTAAGGTATCCGACTACCGTAAAATTAAGAATTCTGCCAAAAATTGACATTTTTTTATTTAGTAGGTCACTTATTAGCTTTATAAAAATACCAAGTTTATTATTTTCTGTTCACTAGAACAAAAACTAATTCTTTTGTTTGTCTAAAGTTAAATAAAACTAAACTTTTACTAAAACTAAACTTTTACTAAAACTAAGTGTTTTAGTAAAAGCAGATACCACTACTTTAAGCAACATGTCACACTTTAAAGAGCGTTTTACTCGAAAAGTTTTTTTTTTAAAATGCTCAAAATTTTGAAAATATTTACCTGAAACTTTTTGTGTATGTTATGTATAATAGTAGAAGTGTTTTAACCTTCAGATTTACCAATCACTGTTTTACTACAGAATTTACAGTTCCTTATGTGAATACAATCACTGTTCTTATAAGCAATTTCATATAATAACTAAGATAAAGTAGTTTTGGTTAAAATTAAAATATCTCTTATTTTGAGGTTGTTTCAAAACTGAATAACATAGCAACACATCAGAATTGAAAATTTGTTTATAAAATTTTGGTACAGAATGGGTTCCGTTTATGTTATTTTTTGTCAATTTTTACCCATCTTTTCCCATTTTTAGTTATAATAATTTATTTTTCTCTTCTTAATTTTAGCATATTTTTCTTAAAATGTACTAAACAAATCTAAAAACCACAAAAAATCCCCATATCTCCACTTTTTTTAACAAAAGAATCTCTGTAATAATTTTTAAAAACAGAGTTCCATTTAAATTAGAAATCAAATTAACTTTTCAAATTCAACAAAAATATTTTCTTTGTTTATTTTTATAAAAATAAAAATATATGCAAGGAATTATGTAATATCCTGTAATGATGATGCTCAAAGTGAAGTAAAAATAAAAAACTTATAGACATGAAACTTTGGTATTTTAAATGGAAGAAGGGGAAAATCGTTGATAACATGTGTTGATGAAGTAGGGAAAGAGTAATTAAAAAGACTTCTAGATAATCTAGAATTTTGAACTTACAGTTTAAAAACTGAGAAATGATGCAAAATAATCCAATTAATAATGGTATGGCTTTATATTGTATTAAAAAGTATTATTTTACAAAACATAGATGAAGATATCTTTATTTGCAATTTTCTCAAAATGCATTTTTTGTTGATTCCGGTACACTTTTCTCAAAATCTACTTTACCTATAGTGCTGATATTTTGCACGTATTATAATATCCACAAATTTTCAACAAAGTAAATGAATTTTTTTTCAAGTAAACATTCACAAATTTTAGATACAGCACAATTTCTGCATAAAATTTAAAGGAAATTTGAATCACTAAATTAAAAAATTGTTGAAATTTTACTAAATTTATACTTTTTAAAATTTCATTTTATTCATTTTATGGATTGTTATGTTTGCAAAAACTCTGTAAAATTTTATAGCAATATATGCATTGGATTTTATGCAAAGTGTACCTAAAGATAAGAACATGCCTTGAAAATTAAAAAATAGTTATTGATTAATTATTGCTCATACATATTTATTTGTAATTTAAAATGGAATTTTTTAACATTAACAGATTCATAAATAGGTAGATAATTCAACGTAAAAATTTTACTTCCATTGCTTTTAATTTAAGCGAGAACCATTTAAATTTGGTGCAAAAAAAGTTCATTTTTCTTTGTCGCAGACGTCCGAGTTACCTTAAAAAATATTCTGGCAAATAGTACCTTACCGTTAAAACAGCATTACAATTTTCCTTGAACATCAGAGCGTAAATATCAAAAACCGAAATCATGTATTACATATTATTTTTAGATTATTTTGTCAAACGAAATTTTGGTGATTAATATCAAAAATATCTCGAAGGGTTTTTTATTTCAAATTTTAACACATTTCATGAGATTCATTAGATGTTATTAGTGTTAGATTGCAAGCGGGAAATCTCACTGCGATAATTGTGAAGAAAGTAATATAGTTGCACCACACACATCTCTTAAAAATATTCAAAAATATAAAATTATCATGGAAATTAAAAAGACGTGTAAGTAGTGACGAATTTAGTTTCAAGGATACCCGTTTAGTCGGCGTCGCATGATATGCGACGACGACAAAACAGGTTCAAAAGCGCCAAACACATGGCATGCGACGTCGACAGAGAAGGGGTGAAGAGCTGCACATATCAATAGGGTCTGCTCATAAGATTAAAAAATTCTCTGTTTACTGCATGCTACGTACGTTTGGTGATTCGTTACTTGAATGCCATAAATTACAAATAGAAAGAAGACCTTTATGAGAGGCACCTTTACAAACATATAGAATAAATAGATTACATGGAAAATATGTATCTTCATGTCAAATCATGTGTAGAGAATAAATGATTTGTGTGCAATCGAAGAAAAAGTTAGATACTAAAAAAAATTTTCAATTTTATTACATTTTCCATAAATTGTAATCATATTCAAACAAATGCATTAAGTAGAAGACAAGTTGTCATTATGGTTACTCCTTGATGGCTTTATTTCTGAAAGAAAATATTTAATTCCCTGCCTTTGAAAGTACTTCAACAAAATAATCGTATTCAGAGTGATGTAAAATGTGTAAATTAAGTAGCAAAATTAATTATTACGAAAAATGTTTTTGAATTTTAATAGTCCATCGGAGTTAATAGTTTGAAATATTGCCCTCTATTATGCACAGAAATTTTTCTACTGTAGTCTAAGTAGGAACACCTGTATTGTAGAAGATATCACCATTTAATATAAAGGAAGGGTAATGATTACAAATCTAAGCAAAATTCACGAGTAAATGAGTATCATTAGATAGAATTTTATTGCATATGAATAGTATATTTGTTCCAAATATTCCTTGTTGTTACTGTGAAATTACTTCAAGGGGTATATATATATATATATGTTTCTTATATATATTTAGAAATTATCAAAATGGATCAATTAGATTAATTTATTATGAAGGTTTATTTATTATATTTTAATGACTTAGAAAATATTTATGTAGAAGTTTTCAATTAGGGTAAAGAACACATTTCTTTATGGATTTTTTTTATCTGTGTAAATTAAAATATCCTTATCGAAAAGAGTCTATCATTATAACACAACAAATGATTTTCTAATTCAAAAGATTCCTAAAGTGGATTAAATAATTTTTAATAGCACAACATCGAAATTCCAAAAATATCCTTGTACATATTTTGGTCATTGATAAGATATACACCGGAAGCAAACAATTTATCTGTTAAGACTTTTTTCACTGGAAACAGCCTTTTTTAATCGATTTATTATCACAGGTTTCTTTGGGAGTCATAACTCACTGTTACAAAATGAAATGACTCAAATAAATTAAGCGCAACACTTAAAATGTCGCCCTGAGGAAGTAGGATTGGAAATATATGAAGGTCAGAAGGAGAGATTTCATGACTCACGTTTTTACTAGATGTAGCACATAAATTTAAGCAGGAGATATTAATATCTTGGTTGAGAAATCAATACTTGCCACAACTTCGCCATTCAAAAATCTCAAAAAGCCACTCAAAATGTCAGCGTAACTTAACCGCAGCTGTCATGCTGAATGAAGGCATATTACTCACCAAAATTAATGGTTTTTCATCTTCAGTCAAACTGTAAAGACAAGCTATGCTCTCAGTTTTGTCACAAACTGCTCTACAGGTGTAATATTTATTAATGATGTTCCCACGGGAGGGGAGTGGGTTAGATTTTCCTCAAACGTTTTCTTTCAGTGAGCAAACTGTTTTTTAAGCCGCATTAGAGGCATCACTTTGATGAAAGTATTTAAGTTTTATTGAAGTGTTATTTGAACTCTTACCTTGGATCTTCTCATCAAATCTGCTTCATTCCGGATATCATGAAAGAATGGCTTTTAAAATTACTAAATTTAATCATTTTGAAAAAAAATAAATTAAACATTATTTACACAAGATTTTACGAAGTAGAAATGAAAGAATTAAAAAACGATTCTTTAGGTATAGCATATGAAAGACCTGATAAATCTGGATGTGGTAAAAAAGCAGATTAGAGATGCAAAGAAAAAAAAATCACATTTAGACTGGCTAGCTTTTTATAATAAATCCTATAATGAGAGAGATAATATTGTGTTGTACTTTTTATGAGTTTTCCAGTTAATAGAGATAGATTTTTGTCTAGAAAAATGAGATGATGGAATTCTCTCTAATACTGTGGTCTACCTTTGTTCTAAATATCGTTCTCAGGTTCCCAAATACAAGACAAATCAATGACCTTTCTTTCAACAAAGCACTAACAATCTATGGCAAAAGTGAGGATCGAATCTCCAGAGTGTGCCAACTATTCTACTCTTTTTTCCCCTTGAATTGTTCTTTTTAACCTTTCCATTGTTTCTTTCTTATGTTGTGTCTTGGATACATATATATTTGTTTGAAAGCTTTCCAGGGCGTTATTTTTTCCGACAATTGTTTTACATTTGTGTTTCATTCAATTTTCACTCTTTTTTTACAAAATTTTCTTCTTAATGGAGTCATTTGAAAATCGTTAAGTTTTGTTTGTATTGTTATGAATGATATTTTTCTGATATAAAAGTAACATTGGTAATCTTCTTAAGTTTCTCTTTAAATGAATGACAGAAAGAAAGACGAAATTCATGTCAGTAGGCTAGTAATGAGCTCTCCGAAAGCTTTTCCCGAATTCAAAATATAGCATAGCTTGAGGACTTGTGCCATATTTCTTGATAACACAAGTGAACTGAATTTTTATACTTAAAAATAGTACCAAACATCATTGTTATTGGAATGTGTCAAGGTAATAACATTATCTTCATTAAAATGAAATATAATATATATGTGTGGGACACTGATCAAAGTAATTGTAAATACGAACTTAAAAGGAAAAGAAAAAGAGCAAATGCATTCATTTATGTACAACCATGTCCATAAATTAAGGATAATGCAAGTTCAGGCAAAGAAAGAGTCAAAAGCAAAACAAATGTGATTTATCTGTAAAGCCGTTGTATAAAACAAAAGAAAAAGAGCTAAAAAGATGCTATATGTTTGATTTCATCAATAAAAGTTGCTATTTTTGCTTCCTGGAGCAAATTACAAAAAAGCCAATATTACAAGCTTGGTGGGATGGTTGATGCATAGTATGTCACCCAGACAATGCAATACAGTCCTTACAATGCCTAGGAATGCTGAGTGTCAAATTATTAATCTGATCTTAAAGAATATTTCACCACTCAAAAGCAATGCTTTCCGAAGTTCCGGTAGATATGTAGGAGGTAGTTGACGGGCTGTTACTCGTTAGCCAAGCATGTACCACACATGCTCTACTAAGTCCGGTGAGAATGCTGGCCAGTCTATACGGGTGATATCTTCTCATTGAAGGCATTCTCTTATGATGTTTATACGGTGAGGATTGGCGTTGTCATCCATAAGCACAATTTCTAGGCCCCTGGCGCCCCGGAACAAAAGTACATGTTGTTCCAGAATGACGTCCCGATATATTGGGCCTGTCATGGTTCCAATTTGAACATGAAGGTAAGTTTTGGAATTCAGAATATCTCCTCCCACCCAAAAAAAAGAGTAATTCCTGGACCACCAAAGCAATGCAGTTCAGTGATGTTCTCTTGTTGGTAACGACGGGTACCTGGCGCTCTCTATATGAAAGTCCAGCGAGAATCAGTCTGAAAGCCAAATCTGGACTCATCGGAAAACATCACACAAGACCACTGTCACGATAACCAAAATATATGCTCTCTACTATGCAGGCGACAGTGAGTTACATTAAGTGGAACACATTTGACAGTCTACGATCTTATAGACCAGAGTAACAGTAAGTGGAACACATCTGACAGTCTACGAACATATAGACCAATCTGCCTTAAGCGTCTGTTCACAGTCTGCCTTCAAATCGTCGTTCCGGTGGCTGAAGAGAACTGATGAAACAGGTTTGATGCTGACCTTCGTCTGTTTCTTTTTTAGCAGTAGCTGCCAAATACCGACCCTCAATCGGCGTTGCAACTCGGGGGTGACCTGTGATATAGCTTCTCTTCACATCACTATCATCTTGAAATCGTTGCCAAAGCCTGGAGATGACACTCTGGGCTATTTCAAGTTGATCGGATACTTCCTGCTGGGTACACCCATATTCCAGACGGCTGATAATTCTACCAGGTAAAAATCATTCAAATGCGTCCTTTGTGTCATAACTTTGCGGTTAGTGCATTGGAAGGCTTCTTAAGCGCTTGTGAACAATTTTACTTCTTTTCCTGTATTCATTATATATCCCCCTCTTGCACTCTAATCATTGTGACGTACTATCGGTGTCATCTAGTGACTTCCTGCAATTTGCATATCATTTTTGAAGATGTATATAGTCATTTCTCGGGTTATATATTATAGAGTTTGATTTCCGCGTGACTTTGAATTATCTTTAGTTTATGGATATGATTGCATATCATACTATATCCTCAAATAAATAATTATTGTAATAGTTTAACTGATTTTTTTTATATTATATCATATGTCCTAAAACTTAAAACAATTCCAAGTTGGGTAATGTCAGATGTTTAAATAGTTTAGAGTATTCTTTTTAACTAGGAAATTTCTGATAGATTTTCGTGAAAGAATAGTATGACTTTAAGAATATTTTTTTTATATTTAAATTTACAGTGACATCCTAATAAATTATTCGATTACAAAAGTTAAAATTATTAGGAAAAAAATCCACCAGAGTACAAAATTTGGAGTTTAACGATTTTTCAGTTTCTTAATTTGAATCCTGTACAATATTTTCAATTTGTGTAGAATACATTTGCAAAACATTTGTTGCCTTAAAAAGCATTCATTAACAGTTTTTACTAAATGCAGTCTGTCTTACAATATGATTAGTTTTAGGTATGTGCTAAATGTGTAAACGAATTCTGTGATAAATTTCTGATTTTTATAAAAAATGGCTTATGAAAATATCCAAGATCTATGTTTAAAGTTTGCCAAATTTCGGTGTTTTTATTAAGAGTTAAAAAATTTAATGATTATCAAAGTTATTATTCCTGGATTCTTATCTGATTCTGCTTTTTGCTTTGCAAAAATTCACTCACAATTAAAATTCATGAAACAATGAAGAAAACAGGGCTCTGCTTAGATCCAAATATGTAATTGTTAATAAATATTTATCTTTACTTGTATAACTTTGCATCTAGAACCATAGGTAATTTCTTCTATTCCCATTTAATCTCTAAACATATGTGACATCTTTATTTTGAGCCACATCACAAGCTATATCTTTATATTTAATGTAATTTTAGCTTTTTTCTACACTTTAAAAGGAAAATATATGCACATACACTTATATATATATGTGTGTGTTAGCATTAAATATTTGTGTCTAAGAATAGGAAATCTCTTTCTCACACACACACACACACACACACACCACACACACACACACACACACACACACACACACACACACACACACACACACACACACACACACACACACACACACACACACACACACACACACACACACCACACACCACACACGCACACACACACACACAAAACACACACACACACATACAAAACACGCCACACGTACGCACGCACACACACACATACACACAATGAACTCTTAAAAGGAGTAATAATGTTATGAGTAAAAAAAAAAGTCTTGCTGTTTAAAAAAGGGGCAGTACAGCTTCATAAGACGCGGATAATCAGACAATGCACTCTTTCATGACATGCTTGTGTGCATGTCATGAACTTGCAAGCTTACGTATATTTGAATATGAGAAAAGACTATATAATCAACTTAATAAACTAAACTCTTTCTTTTTTTTATCGCTAGATTATGAAGTATTTATTGCAATTTTATTAGCAAAAGAGTTGAAAATATTTGAAAAAATATTACGTATGATAGAGATTTTTCTTGATAATAAAAACAGCTTTTATGTTCATGTATATATTTTGCTGGTTTAATTAGGTAAGAGGTTTATCTCTTTCTTACTCTGACGCGCACTCTCTCTCTCTCTGTATATATTACAAAAATATACAAAAATAGTTATATATATATATATGTATATATATATATATATATATATTATATTCATATCTGTACATATACGTGTAATGTTTATTCTTATCATTAAAACATGATAAACATGCTCCTGCTATTGTTCAAGAATTCATATAATGAGATAACTAAGTCTCTTTAGTCCAAATCAAAAGTTTACATAGAACAGTCACTGTATTAGATAGCGCAAAGTGCGATGATAATTCTTAAATGAATGTAGGTCTCTCTGTCTCTCTCAGCAGTATTTACACAAAAACAACTAATTTTTAACTGTAAATAGAATGAAAAAGATTAAGACAATAGTTTTAGAGAGGCAAAATCAAGTCTACGCATGTATAATACGCAATATTTTCTTTTCAAAAATACACTTTCATCATAATATAGTTACTAATACACCCAAATTTAATTGCAGTAGAAGTATGTAATATTTGTGTTTACATAAGATATACTCCCTATGTTCCAAACTAGTTGCCACATTTGAAATCTTTGTACTATTATTGATATTGATGATCTTAGGATTTGGTTAAAACATTTTTTTGAGATTTTAGGGCCATATTCTACCAATCACCAACATTTACTTACGAAGCATTCTCTCTTCTTTTCTTAACCCGGGAGCAGGCTCGCACTTAATACTAACATTATTGGTCACGCGGGGTGACTGAGTAATCCCAATTCTTTTTTTATAATTATTTTTACTATACACAGCAAAAAACTTTATTCCAGTGAATAATTTAGTTAAGAGAAAGTATACTTACCTGCTTTTAAGGACTTGTAATTTTTTCTTTGATAATTTGAGAAAAAACGAGCCTTACAGTAGTCGCCTATGATGTGTAACATCTGACATGTTATCGTGGTAAATACGCAATAGTGATTTTAATCCTGAAAAAATGCATCGGGTATGATTGGAAATAATTTTCTATCGAATAAATATATCTTTAATGAAAATTTTATTTAATTAACACAAGGAGTAATGCAATTTTTTATTAAAAATATTTATCTTTGTTCAATGTGGGCAAGAGCGGAGATAATAGATTTATGAAAACTAAAATATGACACATATACTTGTAATTTCAAAGTATTTTAAAAATCGTCGAAAAACAGCGTCAATAACAGTACCACTGTTAGTTGTCGAAACATTTCGATTTGTGTTCATGTCGAGCTTGAGTTCATCTTTCAGAAAAGCTATGAGTGGCTGAGCTTCTGGCAAACTGAAGTTAACGTTAAAATCACCATTCAAAATCATGGGAAGCGAGTGAGTTTTTTTAAAAAAAGAGCAGAACCACCTTCTGTATACGGTAAAAGTATAAAATGCTGGAAATCTTAAAATTTTTTTTCAACTGTTTGATTCGGAGAAATGTATGCGACCACCGAAATGACTGTTTGTCCATTTTCAAATAAGCATTCTGCCGCACATATGTCCCCAATATATTGACTAACAATACCCAGTCCACTTGTTTGACGATCAATAAAATCCATATATTACTTACTCGTATTTTTTTTTAAGAATGATGATCTTTGTCAGACACTTAACAGTAAATATAGTTATAAATATAGTTTACACATATAAATATAACTTCAGATTTCATACACAACGAGCCCTGACACAACGCAAGTTTATTCTGGATGAAGTCTAATATAATAAGACTTTCTGGTATGTGAGAAGTGAATTCAGATTTAAGTAAAGGAAACCCAGTTTTTGAATCCCAATCTTTTCAAATGCTAAATTTAACAATATAAAACAAAAAGCTGATGGCTTGATTGCTACTAAAGTTGGACCCCGATACGAGGGTAGGAAGAGACACCATCAAGAGCGCATGTTTAAAAATTAGAAATATTAAAGAAAATCAAAAATACCCGTTTACTTAATTAGTTTTTTTAATCGAGAAATCTCTCTTTTTAATCACAATTAAAAATTTTATACTGACAGCGAAAGGAATTAACCTCAAAGTATGAAAAGGATTCGCACTAATTCCATATTACTTGTATTTTTTTAAGAATGATGAACTTTGTTAGACGCTTAACAAGAAATATAATTATTAATATACAGTTTATACATATATAAATATATCCTCAGAGAGAGATTTCACACACAACGAGCCCTGAGACTTTGACAATTGATTGTAAGAATTGCAAGCTTATCCTGAATGAAGTCTAATAAGACTTGCTGGTATGAGCGAAGTGGATTTAAAGTCATGAAAACGAAATCGAGTTTTTGAATTTGAATCTTTTGAAATGCTACATTTAACAATATAAAAAAGCTACCGGCTTGATGGCTAC
The DNA here is from genome assembly GCA_019973975.1 of Trichonephila clavata. Lineage (NCBI taxonomy): Eukaryota > Metazoa > Arthropoda > Arachnida > Araneae > Nephilidae > Trichonephila > Trichonephila clavata. Next base: position 79,956 of record BMAO01039378.1, on the reverse strand, counting down.
TAGAGTTGAACCTCAAAGTGAGGCTAGCGAAGAGACACCACCAAGCGCGCTGATCGGTCAAATCAAATAGCGCGCTCTTCGCCGGCTTGATGGCTAGTAAAGTTGGAATCCGAGCGAGGGTAGCGAAGAGACATCACCAAGCGCGCTTATTGGTCAAATCAAACAGCGCGTGCTTCCCCGACTTCCTGTCACTCATTTCCGTCCCTTTTCAGGAAATCACTCCAACAAATATCCAGCAACCGAGAGTAAAGATGTTACACATAAAAAATAACGCAATCAAGCTGAATCAAGAAGTTTCAAATGTGCATGACTTTAATAAAGGACAGAAATCACAGACACTTTTCGCTAACATTACAGGAATGTTATTTACAGGCAAAACTGTCATATTTTGCTCAAGTTATTGTAGTTTTATTGTCCATTGATGATCAACAAAAAGCATGTTGAACTTTTTCTTGCTTATGTCTTTTTGATAGGGTGATGTGTGCTACACTTCTGGCTTCATATTTTTCCTGATGGAGCTCTTTAGGTAGCAATTGAAAATTTTCCTTTCAACTCAAATGTTTCATGTTCATCGCTTTTCTCAAATTTACTTTTGCTATCATTTGCATTATTTCAGAAGGTTTTTTCCTTGCTTGATCAGTTTAAACTTTCTTCAATAAAGATCATAGAGGCCCATTTCCATTTTTTATATTTTACTCATTTACATTTATAAACCATAGTAAGTCGCACAACAGAGTAATAAAAACCCTTAAGTTGTTCACAGGGGAAAAATGTAGCATGTTCAAAGAAAATACTTTTAAACGAAAGTGGTGGCACGGGGAACTCAGTCAAAACAAGTACCTTAAGATTGTAAAAAAAAAAACGTTTGCCACTCCCCAAATAGAGGAAGATTTGTGACAAATACATTTTAGTTACCATGAAGACTGTTATATAGGAGGGTACTGCCAAGGTCATTGGTAACAAATAAACAATTTCCCCAAAATTATCGAATTCGTTAGCCTGGGGTGAATCTGTGCCCCGAGTGTCCGCTTTCGGGTTAAATCAGTACCAAATTAGTTTCAAAAATCCAGGGTTAGCACATTTTTAAGTTAAGCTCTATTTTGTAAGGACTTTTCCACCACTAATAACATGATTTTAACTTCTAGCTAATGAATCATAAATTAATTAAGAAGAAAATGATTTTTTTTGATATGCTTGTACTCTTATTGGCGTGGTATTGATGTTTGGAGAACGAGATGTTAATTCAGGAGCCGTCTTCGTCACTAGAATGTAGCTCAAAAGTACGAAGTACTTCTTCAATAGCTCTCATTTTCTAAGTACAATGTTAATAAACAATCAATCGGAGTGTGAGTACTATCAAGGTAGGCTCAGACTTTTAATATTGATTCAGATTAACAAAATTCACTGTAAAAGATCTCGTTACGTAGCTTTAGAGTATTTTGAATCAAACAACAAAAAGTACATAATCATTTTTAACATAATGAATTATTGAATTCCATATTTTAAAATTATTACCCTGATGTGTCATAGACTATTTTTTAAATTTTTTAAATTAGAAATGAACTATATTTTAATTTTTATATTTCATAATTTGAGTTTATTATTGCGTCTAAAATTTCAATAAAAAGATTTTTTTAAAAAATGGGTTTTTTAAAAATTTATATAAAAATGTTTTATTTTTTATTTTTAACACATTTAGTTTTGTTTTACATACATGTATCCCAAGCAAATACATACGTGTATGGATTTTATAATTCAAATAAACTGTGAATTTAAGACATCATTTTCTTTTCACTAACATTAATTTTGCCCACATTGTGCAGATGGAGGTAGAGTCAGATTAACGTCGCACTATAACGCTGAAAGAGGGCTATTGGTGGTGGACCTCGTAATTTTTAATCACGGTCAAGTAACGAGGACGACGCCATCTTCCCCTAACTTTCACATCATGCCAACGGCAGGACGTTTGAGGCTCAACATATTTAATTCGCAGTGGCCCTCTTTCACGGCGGGTCTTCAGCGGTACTAGGCTTGAACTCGTGACACGCCAACCACGAGTCGAAGAACATCGACTACTAGACTAGCGCGGCCACCACATTACCTTACAGTTTCAAATTAACACAAAAACACATTATCTAAAAACTAATGCATAAAATAAATATTCATATCATTTTTTATAACGTGGATATTTCAAGCTGATACAACAGAACGTAAATCGCTACGAGCAATTAATATCAAACAGAAAAGTGAAAGTTCTCTTTTTGAAAAAATATTTCAGACATTTGTGACTGTAAATTAAAATCTAAATGATATTTTACTCATTCCTGAAAATGACATTCTTTACATAGTTTTTCTGTGGCTTTCAATGAAGTATTAGCATAAAAAGTAAATAACTTTCATAATTATTGCCTTTTTGAGCTTCCACCAACTTTTTATATCTAAAAGTATCAGTGATATAGTTAAAAAGTAGGTTCATGTTAAGGGGGTTCACCCATGTGGTGGTTTTTTTTTTGAAGCATTTTTAGAGAATTTATTTTGACGACCAGTAAAAAGATAAAACTAAGTTTTTATCATTTGTTTATATGTATTTTTAGAGTATGTATATATAGCCAAAGATATCCGATAGAGCGTGAGTTGTAGCGCTCTGAACACACCCACCTCGAAAAAATGGAGTCTTTCTTCCTCCACGGATTCCGGCTGATTGGCTTATCTGAAATTAAAAAAATAACGGCGTTTTAATCTACGTCTCGTATAAACTTAAATGCACAGAATGGACTATACTCAATTGAAAATATCAAAAATTGAAATTTTGGTAGACCTCCGAAGAAAATGTTTCGAATTTCATGGGTTTTTTGTTATGTTTTTGCTATAAATAATAGAAATATCTTGAATTTTAGAATGATCGTAGTCCATTTGGTGCATATATATGTGCCGAGTCTACCCTATAAAATTGAAGTCATTCGGTGAAACCGTTCTTATATAGGATACGATGGAGGAAAGTTTGAAAAACACAGTTTTGAGAAAAACTAGTTTAGTTTCAAGTCCGATTAAAAAAAAAACAGTGAATATCTTCGGTGATGCCTGGTGGCGAAAACTAAAACAAGTTCGAGGAAAGATTCAATAACTATAGATATGTCCCTTTAAACCTCTACAAACTTGTCTATACTTGTATGAACGTATACTTACATAAAAGGGTCAATGGTAGCAAGCGGAATGTACACAATAGGGGCTCCAACTTAAAGCTCCTAATAACTACTTTTCTAACACTTGCTTCTTTATAATGACTTTGAATTTTAAAAAACCACTTTACCACCGTATTCTAGACATTTTAAGGAAGCAATTTAAGAATTTTTTGTATTTTTTTGAACCCATCACATGGGTGAACCCTCTTAAGCTTATTTTATTCAAATGCCGATTATCAATATATTGCTCTTACTTGAAAGAAAAAAAATAAATCCAGAAAAGAGAAAAATTTTCTACGCAGACCATCTTTTAAATCAGCATACAAGAAAACGAAATAAATATCACAAATTTATTAATTAGAACAGATGTTCTTGTGGGTAGACAGTCTCAGGAGGTAAAAACAACACCACCAAAAAAAAGAGGAGATTTGAAAGATAATTTATACTTCATAAAGTCATGGGAGAAAGAGGAAAGAAAGGGAAAAATTCGAACTTCATAATAAATAGCCCAGAAAGGATTTATGAATCCTCATGTTAGAGACTCCCTTCATCGACCTGTTATTCCATCTGATCAAGTCTGAAAGCTGTAGTAGTTCCATGTATATACGCTAATGGATCTGAGTGCTTTAATAAAATCAATATATGTGAAACTGGTACTAAAATGTACTTCATATGTTGTACAAACTTGTACATTTATAAAAATTGTATATTTTCTACTGCATAAATATATATACAGAGAGAGACAGAGAGAGTGAGCGTGCAAGAGCCAGACAACGATAAGAAAAATTTGAAAGGTATATTTTTATTTCTTAAAATTTTTTACATACATTCCGATTATTCTTTTAGTAACAGTTCTTTTAAACTTCTTATTTAAAAATTTAATCTTACAGTCATGCCATAGTGAAACTAAAACAAATATGGATTTTGTGGAGGTATGAGGTATATCATAGTTAAAACTGAAAAAAAAAAAACTAAAAATTATTCTTTTAAAAATAGTTTGAAGTTTAGTTTGTTCTAATAATGAAAAGAAGTAAAGAAAAGATGCTTTTAATGAGTTGTTACGATACTTGAGAATATTGTTGAAAAATATAATATTCGTTTTTTTCATGTAGAGAGGTAAATAAGCGTAATTATAAAATAATATATGCATGTTTTAAAGTTTTTAAATGAAGTAATATTTGATTATACTGAGAGAAAACTATATCAAATGCTTTTAGATTTTCAGATCAGAAGTTCACTTTCGCGTGTTCATTTTATAGGTCATTTTTTTACCCAACTAATTTAAAATAAATTATTCAATTTTAAGTACGATTTAATTGACAAAAATCGGTCACAAAATCAAATGTAATTTTTTTTAGCCTAAATTATTTTTTATACACTTTTCTATACTTTTAGAAAATTTGAAAGCACTAATATTAAAATACGCAGAGTTGTGGTGACTTTAAAGTTCGTTTTTATTCACATTTCAATGGCAAATCAAAATTTTATAAACTGACTTATCTCAGAAAGATAAATAACTAGTTTGCCTTCATTTAAAATGTTAAGGCCTTTTTTCCTATTGTGTCTAATACTTGTAAATTTTTTTCACTTGCTGCTAATAGTACATGGAACAAAAGTTGGTATGCATTTTTCAATCAAAACATACTTATTTTTTAAAAAAAAATAATTGAATTTATAATTTATACATTTTTTAAGGAATTTTCAATAAGCATTCATAAAAAGAAGTATTGTGTACGATTGCCAATCATGTTATCGCAAAACGCATACCAACTTTTGCTATACAGAGTTTGATGTACTTGTAAATCAAATTGCATATATGTACGTCCATGTAGGAGGAGTAGCATTTTAAAATCACTTCATAAATTTCAATTTTTTCCCTTAAAAAATTAAATGGTTAGGTTTTTATGAAATTTTGAGCGCAAAATCTATTTTACATTATACATACACATAGGAGGCAGCCAAAAAATTATGAAAATCATTAAATTAAAATTTTTTGTGTAAATCGCATCATGTCCCCTTAATTTAAAAAAACTGTCATGCAATGAGAAAAAAAAAACAGAAACTAAAATTTATTCAAAGCCATATATGCATGAAATAGAAATTATGAATTTCATATTTTACTTTAGAATTAGAATCCTCCTTGAATGTAATCAAAAGTTTTTCTCTAAACTCAAAATTCCTACACGTACAAATAAAACTTTTTTTCATTCTGATAAATAAACACCCGAATAAGGAAAAAAAAATACGTATATGTGTTTATTTTTTCCCTCACAAATTCCACCAGGAGATTCAGCAAACCAAACAGAGATCACGTCTTAGGTCGCCTTGGAGAACATTTGCACGTGCTTTTCGCTGCATTAAAATGAAGGATAAGGAAAACGTGGAATTAGCATATTCAGAATAAACCTCATTTCACGTTATCTGTAAAAAAAAAGGGTGCCATTTCTTGTGGAAGTAGACTGAAAGAGAGCCCATTGAAAATGAAGTTGCAAAGATAGGAAGAACGTGCCGACACTAAGCAAGTTGATGCATCTGCTACTACTACTACTTGTTACTCTACCATCCTTCTGATTCATCGTTATGTTTGTGTTCCGTAGTGCAAAAGAAATACAGATACTTGAGTTGTCTCAACGCGCTATGAATAAACTTTCAGAGCCCAAAACAAATAGAAAGCAAGACAACTTTTCGGATTTTTCCTTTTAACCCTTAGCTGATGGAATTTCGTTTTCTTTTCTGAATCATTTTGTTTTTCAAGTCTGATCACGCCTCTGGAAATTTGCTTTGTATATTTTTCAATTCACGTATTCTCTGTTTCCATTCTTTGTGTATCGAATACCGCGGATAGCACTTGCTGTGCAGTTGACCTTAAAATTTTACTCGTCTTTCTTCTTCTCATTTTTTTTTGCACAGTCGGGTAAAACAACATCTATTTTCGATTAAACTTGTGTCGGCAGAATGTGGTTATCTTAGAAATATTTGAATGGGATTTTGAAAAGACCGTGACGTGTTGATCGCATTTTTAATTTAGATCTCGTTGAAAATGAAAGAAGGTTGAGCATATGGGACAATGATCATAGATATATTTAAAAATTGAAAAGAAAATGCTGAAAAACGAAATTCATGGTTTTTAACATATAGCTTCCTTTGATGCTAGAAAAAGGATTAAATATAAAGACTACTTTTGCTGATATTCTGTTATGTGAATTTGTTAATATTATTAAAGGATGCAATAAAAACTCATATTAGATAATTAAAAATTTGCATTTGAATTTCAGTTAATTTATTTATGAATAATCTATAGTTTATCATAAATTGATAGTAATTTCTCAAGTACTCTTATGGATAAAACCTAAGGAGGAAGAAAACGCACAACAGGCTCTAATTATATGCATGTTAGTATGCATATATTCACTGTGGAATTCAATACGACTGTCAGCATAGTGGACTAAACAATATAATCTAGGAATTGTTGAGGCAAGTTTTCTCATCCATCTTCTAATGCACGGATTAGATTGTTGTTGGAGGCTGGTGTCTATTGTAACTTATTTCACTATAACCAAAGCCTCATTTCTCACTAATTCACAAAAACCTTGTTAAGCACCTTTCTTCATATTAATAGGTTTGATTTTGTGACTGTCACCAATGAAAATAAGATATACATTTAGAATTCTTTTCCCAGTATACTTGAAAGAAATAAAAATAAGGAAGCTGAAAAAGCATTATAAGAGTTAATTTTCACAACTTTCATTTATTGCAAGCACGCATTTGAAATGCATGCACCGCTTATTTGAGTGTTTTGGTTAACGGTAAACATTCGGAAACTCTTTTTACAGTATTTTTTAAGGCTCGTTTCCTTTCGAAGCTTTTTGACAATGATTTATTGACTTCTTTGCTTTAACATCTTACTTTGTTGGCTTGTTGATTAAAACACAGAGCATTGAAGCATTTACATTCTTTTCATCTTAAAAGTTAAAGATCCTTTCTTTACATCTAATCTAAAACTCGACTTTCCTTTTGATTTTCTTTTTCTTAGTGATGGAGAAAAAAATACCAGTAAAAATTAAAGAGAAAGTACGAGAGAAAACACCTAATGATTACACTTAGCAATGGTATTACAGGGATAAATATCCTCTTTTATATTATGCTTCTCACGAAGCAAAGCTCTCGATTACGCTTTAAACAAGGAATGAATTTTAAAAATTCCAGAGAAAAGCTAATTAATGTTTTATTTTTCTCCCTTTGTATGATAATAAACGGGAGAAAAAATCAACCCGTGGATGAATTGTGCAGAATCATTGATGACGTAGTCCGTAAAGTTTCATTCGATTTTAATTAAATATTTGCATAAAGAGAAGCAAGATGATTGCAGTAAAAAAAAGGTGACTGAATAGAGTGAGATGTGTGTTTGTTGTATTAATTCTTGAATTGTCGGAGAATAAAGTCACTTGTACATTATTAAAAAATAAATTGATGCTATATTAAATGAGATGTTATGAGATATACACACAGAGAGAGTTTTTATGTTAGTATATTAATTAGAAGTAACTCTTTATAAATATAGAACAAACAAATTTTAACTGTGAGGGTAGCGAAAAATTCAAAACCTCAGCAATGCGATGATACAAAACCTTAATTATACATTCATTTGTGTAAGAAAAGTAAATTAAATTTTCTGTTTTTCAAAGAAATGCTTTCGAGTTTTTATTTATTAACAAATTACTTTTACATTTGTTTTATAATTTCAAAAGAACAGAGAAATAAATTACCAACATGTGAAGTAAAATAATATATTAATTTAAAACATATTTTGAAAAAAATAAAGTATTTTTTTATTTATTCAATTACTTTCATTAATTAACTTTTTCTGATGGAGGATTCCTTTGATTTCTTACGCATTAAATTATTAATAAAAAGCAATAAATGCTGATTTATGATAATTATTTTAATGGATTTAATTAAAAAAAGTTTAATGATGATAGTAATTTTTTTATGGTAGCAAATTTGTTTTTAAATATTTAAGTTTTTACTCATGAAATGTATTTATTAAATATATTTTTTTAAATGTAGCATATATCAGACATTTTCTTTTAAGCTCAGTTTATTCAATAGGCGTTTTTTTTTAAAATTGTATGTTGTTCACTAGACATTTGGAGAAATAACATTTTATTTTGTTTGAAAAGACTGGTTATTGAAATGTATGCTTGATTGGTTATAGAAATCTATGCTTGTATGACGTAAGAGTTTTTCTGTACAAGTTACTATCAATCTTTAAATGATTAATCTTAAATTATAGAAAATGTAATTCTTCATCCACATGTCAGTCTTAATAATAACTAATAAATATGCAATAAAATTAAATATGATGTTTGTGCTATGCAACGTAAATAGAAATACATTTGAACAGATTTCAAACAAAAATGAAATATTTTTTAGTTTCCTCTTATTTTAAAGAAAATAAATCACACAAAAAATCGATCTGGCTGTAGGGTTACCATTTTCTATTTGAAAATAAATGCCGTGGTTATAAAAAGCTACTATATACAATATCAAATGAAAGAATATATTGACATTCGATGCGGATTATAATATGAATAAAAAGATTCGAGAAATGGAAATACGCATTTGATTTGAAGTTTGATGTGAGTATGCAATAAAATGTTTATGAATGCATAAGAAAAAATAAATTTAGTTGTTTTGCTTACATTAAGTATAAAACTAAATCTCTCTCTCTCTCTCTCTCTCTCTCTCTGCCTTCAAAATGTTTTCTTTTTGTGTATGATAGAAAATTCTATGTTCATGTGATACAATCCTTTCTAGAAGAAATTTTCTTAGTTAAAATTAGTGGGTTTATATATATATATATATACTACTGTTATGCAAGCAAACCAGGTAAAATGTGGTAAATTGAAATCTGGTAAATGTGGTAATGCAAATATATTAAGAAAAAATGATTTTAAGAAAAACCTGGAATATAATTCTTAATCAAACTTAAAGTTTCAGTGAAACTTGTTTGAAAGGAAGTATATTATAAACATTTATCAATACAAATAATACAATATAAAGTAAGAGCTGATATCAGCGTCAAAAGGGACCTATTAAGAAGTATTTTAACGGTAATTATATCTGCGAGTTATAACCACTAAAGCATAATATACTAATTATAGAGAATATATTAATAACTCTCGCTCTCTATTAGAGTTGTTACAATGTCTACGATCAGACCAACATAAAAGGAAAACTGTGCATGCAGATATATACGCTAATTGCATTGTTGACACTAATTGGATTATATTAACTACTTCACTTTTGCAAGATGCTTTGAATTCTACGGGAGAACACTTCTAACTAATTATAAAGTTACAGTTAAGACTTCCATAGACTAGAAAGGGGTTCTTAATTAAATAACTTTCATAATTTCCCTGCATTGTTATGCTGTTTGTTACACAGTTGCATAAGCTTTTTACTTTGCATTTATGTCTCAAATTTGTAAAATATTCATTGTATTTAATTGTAAGTCTACTTTTTGTAGTTTCAGGGATTGTTCATACGTTTCTGTGAATTTTTTTTTTTTTTAGTTTATAACACTTTGTTATTGATTTAAAAAATGAATTCAGAAGTCATCGTCGCACAGTGGGGCAAATACGCTCAAAAGCTGCCAAAAATTTAAAAAAAATAAAGTGATTTCAGGATACTCTCATATATTACTTTTTTAGAATACTAAATAAAATACTATTTGACAGTATTTAAATGTGCCCTGTAACAAACCTGGTTTCTTACTGTAATGAAGTGTATTTACGTCGTGCAAACTGAGCTATTCATCATTAGTGATTTACGGGCAATTTTTAAAAAAACAAGTAGTTTCACGCTTAAGTAAATTATTTTTTGGTGTCATTTAGTTAGAAACCTTCATCTCTCTCTCTCTCTTGATGTATGTAACTATGTTTTAGAATTTTTAGTTTGTACTTATATAATAGTAATAATTTATATAAATAGCCAAGACAAATTTAGATATGTAGTTTAATATCAGGAAAATTTATGAACAATAGACATATTGCTTAGGTTTTAAGCAATATAAAGCTATGGTTGTTACTTGAAAACAATCTTAATTGTATAAGATCTTAGAAATAATTCTTTTTTCCTGATACTTTTTGCTACTTTGTGATATATTGGGGATACAAATAAGTTTTGAAGGGGTTTTGTAACTTTGAAGCTGTATTCTGAGAAATCATTACTATATATTTTATTCAAAGTATTACCCATCGTTAGCTGCAACTATGCCCCATCTTTCTGGTAGCATACGGATTCCGCGTCGAAAAAATTCCTCGTTTTTTGAAGCTATCCAAGAGTCGACCCAATTTTTAGTCTCTTCGTAAGAAGTGAAGTGCTGCTATGCCAGGCCATGAGTCATCGACAGGGACAAATGGTAGTTGAAAGGAGCAATGTCTGGTGAATACAGCGGGAGGGGGCAAGGATCCCATAGGAGCGCCTCCAAAGTTTCCCTGACGACTTTTACAATATGTGGCCGTGCGTTGTCATGCTGAAAGATCACTTTGTCATGTCTTTTGGCATATTGTGGGTATTTGAGCTCCAATGCTTGGCTTAATTGTATTAATTTTTGTTGATTAAGTTCCCCAGTTATGGGGAACGTTATCAACAACATCCAGCGTATAACACTCACCTGTACTTTCAGGTTGCAATTTTTAATTTGTAAGTATATTTGCCGTTTAACACGTAACCTCTTTTTTACGAAGAAACCTGAAATGTATATGCATGATACTCATGTTTTGAAGTCATTTATTCGAGGTATTGTTCCAATCCGTAGAGAAAAAAATAGTATACTTCTTGAACTACAACCCTTAAAGAATGTTTTTGTTTTAAATAAACTGTAATTTATTTATGTGGAAATCTAATTTCTTCAATGCTCATTTGCTTTTTTTATATTTTTAGAGTTCTCCTTTTTATGCCCCGTGTGTAACGCACATCTGTAAATTTCGATCTTATTTTTCGGATTCATCTTTATTCACCAGATTTTACGGTAATTAAAATACAAATAAGATGTAACTCAACAAAATATGACATACTATACTGTTCGAATTAATTGGGATAAATATATTTTTCTTGTCTGAGTAGTATGTGATTACCAGTGATGTCCCGAACCGTCTCAAATCGGTTATATCTGCTTAGAGTATCATAACGGATTGAGTTTGATTATTATTTACTCTCTGACTGGTTTTAGAGATCAATAGCTCAGTAGCGGGCATTTCAGTGCGGCAGTTGGTAGTTATAATTTTACGTTCCGTGTAACACGTGTTACTTTTGTTTGTTGAAAGATGGATATTGCTAAGAAGAAGCGTTCTAAAATAATCGCTCTTAACAAACACACTTCTATGACTATGAGAGATATAGCTACGGCAGTTAGTGTGGGTAAATCAAGTGTTTCAAGAATTTTAAGAATATTTAAAGATCCCGGAACATCCACTCTAAAAAGAAAAGGAAAATGTGAACACAAGCGGAAAATTTTTCAAAGAACTGATAAAAATCTAAAAGAAAATGCAAAATAAATCCAAGGAAGACAAGAACAAACCTTCGAAAAGGTTTATTAGAGTATAGTGTTGAATTGAATAACTTAATTGTACGCAAAAGCTTTTGGAAGACGCTTGAGGATAAAGCAATTCCTAATTCAAAAAATGACGGAAAAACGTTTAGTATGGGACAAAAAATACCAGTATTGGATTGTTAACGACTGAGAGAAGGTGATTTTCAGAGATGAAACACATTCATTTGTGCAGGGATACAAATCAAGTGCAGTAAGACAAAATGAAGGTGAAACTCTGTTACCAGATCATATCCAACAGACTGTAAAACATGCTTCTGATGAGTTGTTTTGGGGTTTTTTCACAAGAAATTGCACTGGAAGCTTAGCTCCTCTTAAAGGCATGATGAATTCTGTGAAATACATAGAAATATTATGTGGTAGGATTTCTCAATTCATGATAACACTTGATGGAACTTTTCAACAGGATTTGGCTCTTTGTCCCATTTCGATATCAGTCCAGACTTTTATGTGGGAAAATAAAATACAAGTGCTTGTTTGGCCTGATATTACACCAAACCTAAATCCTATTGAGAACTTACAGCGTATTCTGAAGAATCGACTACAGAACAGATGATAAAAATTGCTATACAAGTGTAGCTCCTCGATGATAAAGTCAAGACCATGTGTGATACAGCAGCGTTAATGTCAAAACGTGTTAAAGATGTTATTTCAATTAAAAGAGGACAAAATTAGTACTGATATAGAGATTTTTCTGTCTACTTAAGATATATAATGATTAAAAGCTAAGGTTTTAGAAAAAAACCGTTTTTCCCCGTTTGTCCCAATTAATTCGAACAGTATAGTAGTACAGAAAATTGTTCCTTCTCTTTAAGTAATAATTTTATTTTTCAGTATAGTACGAAAAAATCTTATACTTCGCATGTTTTACACGAGAGGAAAATTTCATTATTTTTATTTATTACTTCTCAAATAGATAAGACATATTAAGAGTAAATCATAGTTCTTCATTCATCTTGAGAACACAAAAAATAAAGAAGAATGAACTAATCTGATTCTTTTATGTTAAATTCAAATTTCCGTTTCCTCTGAATGATATTGAAATCTACATGTATCCATTAAGATACTACGATCCATTAAACAAAATCAGAAATGTCTCTTACAAAGACGCACACGTAGCTGGTACGAAACTTAGGAAGTTATTTTTTAATAGATAATATCGGCTGTTTTTGAAATATTACTTACCATAGCTTAGAATCTATAAAAAGGCAATTTCAACCCTTAAAAAGAATCGATATTTTTGGGTGTAGTAAGGATTTCCACATTTATGTACCAGAGAAATAAAGCTTATATGTTTCGCGTTCATTATAGTTTGAGAATTGAAATAAATGTGAGAAAAGTATTCACACACTTGTTTAATTTATTAAAAGAAGAAAAAAAATCCTTTTATAAAATTGTGAATACACTATTTTTATTAGAATGGATAACTGTTCGTATGTTTGATTAATGATATTGGAAGTCAAATGAGGTTAAATGACTTTTCTGAAATAAACTGCGAATGTTTCTACTTTTTCTTTGTGAAACATGTATCATTCTTCTCACACAATCTGTTTCATTTTTTACACTTCGCTTTATAACCGATCACAAAACGTACAGATAAATATACTTTTAAAATGAATAATCATAAATGAATATAAATGGATATGTGAAAAGTATACTTACGATAAATTTTATGTTTATATGAAAATCTCTGTGGAATATAAATTTATGGAATCAAATTCCCGAGAAAAATAATCTAATTAAATATAAAAGAGCATTTGTGTGAATGTATTTACAGAGAAGTTTAAAAAACACGTTTGGTAATTTTATAATATATAAAGTTTTATAAAAGTATAAGCATTATACTATATATTGTATTATATATATATATATATATATATATATATATATATATATCTGACTTATATGTATTACTAATTAGTTATACTAATAATCAAAGTTAGGTTTTCGTAAATATTTCTTAATATTTATGCGTATTAAAATATTTAATTTGTAGAATTGGAGTTTTAATTCTGCGTCTCAACTAAGCTATGCAAAACGTATTTAATTAATGTAGATTTATTTTAATCCACACATTTAGGTATTTAATTGTTTTATTTTTTGTAATTTAGTAGATGAGTTTAAAAAAATCTTAATTAGATATTGGTCTGCATTGAGATAAAAAGGGGAATTTCGTTGGAATCGTACTCCGGTGTTAAGGTAACTGGGACGTGAAGGTGCTTTAAATTTTGCATGTTTTATTTTACTTTTGAAAAATAGAGGGCATTTTGGTGCTTTTACAGATGTATTATTTATGAGAATTCGATCAAAAGAACGCTAGAAAATTGAATTTTAAAATTGTAAGCAAATGTGATGTAACTGTGATTCAGGTACACTTTCTTCAAATTCCGCAGTGTATTCAATATGTATTGTAAAAAACTAATTTTTCTATTCGAAGAATGTAATTTTTCTGTATTATATGTTCAAATTTATTGAAAATTATACATTTTTTGTGCAAAAATTACGGAAAATTTAAATAATTTGTTACAAAATTTTAAAATAAATTTTGTTTTTTGAAATGTTAATTATGTCTAGTTTTGCATTTATAAATACTCAGCGTAGTTTTTAAATAGAAAATCAAGTGGATGTAGTATAAAGTAGATTTTGTGGATTATTCTAAATTAAAAAAAAAAACAGCTTGTAAAAGAGACATTTCGTTTTTCCTAACTGCTTATTGTCAACATTTGAATGCTCATAAATAACTCAATATGCTTATTACTTTTGATTTTACATTAAATTAAATAAATATTCATATGTATGAATACAAAAACAGATATTATTTTGTTATAATTTTTAAAAACAGAGTTCCATTTAAATTAGACATCAAATTAACTTCGTAAATTCATCAAAGACATTTTTTTGTGTACATTTATAACAATAAAAGTATGTGTAAATTATTTTGTAATATCCTGTCATGATGATGTTCAAAGGGAAGTTAAAATACTAAAACATATAGACATAAAACTTTTGTATTTTAAATGGAAGAAGATGTGAATCGTTGATAACACGAATTGATGAAGTAGGGAAAGAGTTATTAAAAAGACTTCTAAAGAATATTGAATTTTAAACTTACAATTTAAAAACTGAGAAATGATGCAAAATAATCCAATTAACAATGGTATGACTTTATATTGTATTGAAATGTATTATTTTACAAATCATAGATGAAAATATCTTTATTTGCGATTTTCACAAAACGCATTTTTTGGTGATTCTGGTACACTTTCCTGAAAATCTATTTTATCTATAGTGCTGATTTTTTGCATTTTACAAGATAAACAAATTTTTAACAAAGTGAATGAATTCGTTTTCAAATAAATATTCAGATATAGCACAATTTCTGCATAAGATTTAAGGAAATTTGAATCACTCAATTTAAAATTTTTTTAAAATTTTTATAAATGCATATTTCAGAATTTCATTTCGTTCATTTTATGGATTGTTATGTTTTCAAAAACTCCGTGAAAATTTATAGCTATATATGCAGTAGATTTTATGCAAAGTGTACCTAAAGGTAAGAGCATGCTTGAAAATAAAAAAAAATAGTTATTGACTAATTATTGCTCTTACAGATTTATTTATAGTTTAAAATAAATTTTTTTACATTAGCAAGTACATAGATATATAGATAATTCAATGCAAAAAATTTCTATTCGTTGCTTTAAATTTAAGTAAGTGAGAACCATTTAAAGTTTGGTGCAAAAAAAGTTCATTTTTCCTTCTCGCAGACGTCCCAGTTACCTTAATTTGATTTTTCTGATATATTCTTCAAACACGAGCAAGACTCTCTATTTTTTATGTTGCAATGAATTTAATGAAAGTTATCTAAATTACGGTTAAAATTATATTTATTTATATCTTTTAAAGAAAGTTGCTTTATATAGTGGCGAAATAAAGAATATCATTTACCCCTTTTTTTGAAAATTTCTGGTTTAATCATTTTTTATTTCTACAATTCTTAAAAAAAGTTAGCTCCTTTTATAAGTTTGATTTTTCCTAATATAATTTGATCCTAATAAATTTGTCCTAATATATTTTAATTCAACTTTTTAATTAAGTTTTCAACATGCATTATTTTTAAATGTATTCTAAAATTTTTAATTTTGAGGAAACATTCATTCGTTCTTATAAAATATTATCTGCTTGCAATTTATAAGTTACACTAGGAAACAATTAAATTATGAATAAAGACCACCATAATATGCAAGGAAAAAATATTAGTAATCTTCTCTACTAATTGAAGCCAACATACTGTGTAAAACTAATACATTGAAGAAGTTTTCAAATAGTTATATTACTTTACACAGTTATATCATCTTCATTTTAAAATTTCTTATTCTCAGTTGAATAATATTTCGAATCTACTGAATATATTTTACATTACTTACAATAAAAAATTCATATTGAAATTCTGAAATAAACTTGAATCATATCTAATCATTTTATTTTTTTTCTATAATGTGCTATGATCGATTTTTTGCTTACGTTAGAAAATTTCATACGCAAACTTTTATGTTATTCAGACTAGGATATCTTTTAATACTTTTAAGAAGACAGTTTTATACATTTATATATTTTATTTCTAGTAAAACTGTCATATATATGATAGAGTAACAAGGATAAGAATATTTTTACTGAAAAATATAGTATTAGAAAAATATATGTATGAAGTAAACTCAGACAGTACTTTTCCCATGTTATCCTGACATTTAGTTCTATATATTAAAATTCAAAAAATATTGTATACGAAAAAGATGAAATGTTTAAACTGCTGTTGGTCATATAGAGGGAAAATTAATTTCTAAATAAGAGTTTTTTTAGTAGAGTAACTCTTTTATAGAGTAATTTTATCATATCTTAAGAAGAGAGCAAATGATTTTTATTTATTTATTTAAGTGGAAGGATAAGCAAGGTATAAAGCCCAATAACAATATTATTCCTATAAATCACCACAAACTGTTTTAAAATAGAATAACTTATACTTAAAAAAATTTTAATACTTCAAAAATAAAATAAAGTAATCCAAAAAATCTTGAAAGAGTGTAATTAAAAATTACAAACTTTTTATCAAAATAGTTATTTTAAAAATCAAACAAAAATAATACATGTATCGACAATTTAAGTACAGAAAATTCATAATGTAAAAAAATATTTGAAGAACAAAAACATCTACGAGCTTGAAAAGCACAAAGAAATAATGCCGCCTACGTAAATTGTTTAGCTTTGTAGCTTCACTTTAAAGTCATTTGAGCTATTAATATAGAAATCGTTCTTAAACTATGAAAAAAATACATTAAAAATATTCGCAATATAGTGCTACATATAGTGATTTATTTATTTTAATCAAGTTCTTAACACATATAATTAAAATATTATTATAGCAAAAGTTATGAAATATAACTGAAAAACATAAAGAAGTTAGTTTGAAACTTGAAGTTAAAGAAATGAGACCATAATATAACAACGCTTTAAATGTCTATAACAAAGCTTAAAAATTCTAGTTTAAGCATTCTTATAAAATTAGTCCTTATATAAAAAATATGAAACTAACTATCATTGTTAAGAAGGGGAATTGAAACTTAGTAAGAAGAGTACAATCAAAGGAAACGATTTAAAAATATGAAGATCTAAATATCATTGCACACAAAATAATGTATAAAAATTAAATTCTATCGAGTCTGATAACTCTCTCATTTTTTAAAGAAATTATTTAATACTTCTCATTAATTTTGGAAAATTTATTTATCATTTTGCTACATGCACTATAGTTATTTTTCTTAAAAAATGGTATTTTTCCAACTTACTAATCAAGTAGCTGAAATCGCTAATTGATCAGTTACAAAAAAGTAAAGTTACATATTGATTTATAGCACAGAAATAAATTACTTCTGTCCTTCCAACAAGGCATTTATCACTGTTTAAAAATTGCTAAGAAATTGTCCATGAATTTATAATGGCAACTATAATAATTCATCTTTTAGTAAATGAATATTTTAGTTTTGTTTTATGTGTGTGTGTGTATTTTTTTCTCTCTCTTTCTCAAGAGAGATTATTTTCAACCTTTTTTCTTAAAAAACCTTTTTTTATAAAATGATATAATGGTATTTTTATAATGTTTTTAGTGAGAAATGTATTTTAGTGTAATCTGCCGAACTCATTGTAGTAGATGTATAACTTATCCAAAATGTATAAAAATTAAAGTATTTATTTTTATCTCATTAACAAGAACAATATTATTTACTACTTCTGTATGTCATAGTATGTATAACTAATTTCAAAAGTATCAAGTAAAAGTAAGCATTTTAAATATTTTGCTCAATGGTGTTTTTTTTTTTTTTTTTTGCCTGATAGCTATCTGTAAGAGTGATAATTGTTTCTTGATTTGTGAAAGAGACTCCATGAATTAACTCATGACAGATCATAACGGGGTAATAAAATGTGGATTTGGGTTTCTTAAGAATATGAATGGAATATGTTTTGATTCAGATAATTTTATGGAATAAAGTATCCTTTTTTTGCGTTGGCTTTGCTTTTATTCTGTATTTTAATTTCAAAAACAAGTAACTCAAGATTAAGTGTGAGACAACAGAATTGTATACAATTTGTTTCAGAGAGAAAACAAGATCAAATTACAACCTAAAATGTTAAATCAGAAACACAAAAACTTAGTTTTGCTCGAATTAATTGTTGAACAATTCATTCATCCGCTTACGTTTTTAATTCGTCTTCTCTTTATCAGCTCAAAGTGTCTGGCCAAAGCAATGGTGGAAAAAACCCTACTCACACATTTCTCCAAATACATGCTTCAGTTAATTTAATACAACGAAACTTCCAATAGAAGAGAGATAGAGGAGAAAAACGTTTTTCCTTTTTGAACTAAGTTTGCTAAATTCCGTCGATGAGAAACTTCGATCATATGAAGACGAATAGCACGATCCTTTCTTTTTTACTTGGTACTTTTATTTCCCTTCTTTAAAGGCAACCTTTGGAATGCGTATTGTAATTTACAAGATTAAGTCTGCAACGCTGATTTCTTCAGAAAGGAAGCAAAAGAAGACAAAAAAAAAAAAAGGCTCCATACTATTTACTTTTCAAATCATTTGATGTCAGCTTTCATTTTTATTTAATATTATCTCTGGGAAATATTTTGTCGTGCTTGAAAGTTCATCCTTTAACGCAATTATTAGAGAACTCCACATTTTATTTTGCTTGCATTGTTGAAATGATAAAAATAAAGAAGTTCCTCTAACTGCGGATATTAAAAAAAAGAAGAAGCTAACCAAACTATTGCTCGAAGAAGCTTAGCTCGAAGCAATATAAGCCATGTGCTGAAAAATAACTCATGAGCTCCTTTTATTAAACAGCTTAATGTTGTAAAAACATCGTAGTTCGTTTTTCACTTTCCTGTTAGCAAATGAACTGACAAGGCAGAACTTAATTTAAGCCTGCCACTTTTTTAGCTGTCTTTTCGAAGATCACTCTGCAGAAAATACTACGAGTTTTCTTTACTTTAAGTAGTCGTATTTACATCGCGCACACACTTGTGCTTTTTTCGAAGGATAATTCTCTATGATCCTCTATCTGCTTAATTTTGTCCTGTTATGTTTGCTCCATCAAACAAAATAAACAGAAATTAACATTTCGATGAATGAGTTTTCTTCTCATGGCTGCCAAGCTTTTTTCAATTTCTGTTTATGACATTGATGTATTATACTGTCCAAATTCATTTATCCAGTCATCCGAAAAATAATCGAATAACAGAAACGATTATTCGTACAAGGAAAAACTTTAAACGGGCTTTAGAAATATTTCAAATGATGTTTAAACGAAGGTTTAAAGGATTATTTTTTTTGGTATTTAAAGTATTAATATTTTACCATTTTATGAAAAATTTTCGCAATAAAAAGACAGTTATTAATTAGCTTTAACGGAATGAATATATAAAAATTTGTTTTGTAGAAGAATAGTGCGAAAAATTATATGCTATTGTAATTGTTGAATTTAATCAATTTATCGAAACAGTAGTTCCCGAACTTATTGTGCCCATGGATCCCAGTTTATACCAAAAATTCGACCATGAAATCCCAAATTAAATAAATATATTTCAATGCATAACAGGAAAATTATAAACTTAAATTTGATGCCCTGAAAGCTAAAAAATAAGAATGAAAATGCTGTTGAATAGTATTACATAATAGGGTTATTTATAAATTTAATAAAAGTAAGACTTTGTTTAATAAATTTATTTACAAAATATGTTAATTGGGCTTAGTACTTCCGAAGCGTAATTTATTTTCCTAATAGTACAAAGAATGATAATGCCTTTTTTTCTTTTCAAAACAAGGAAAAATTTGCTACGTTCATTTGCTTATCTCGAGATCATGCACAAAATAAAACTATTGTCTAATTGATCGAATGAATTATTTTATATATCCATGTTTTGGACAAGTTGATGTATGTATTTGCGAGATTCTACTTCTGTTTATAAACCTGCACAGACATCCGCAATCTGCATAACTTCCATCGAGCGACGCATCAATACTTGTATTTTATGCACCTATCTATACTATTTTAATTTTTACCCTAAAATTTTTTAACAAGTAAAAATCATGATTAATTTATTTTAACTCATAATAATGGAGATGGATCCGAAATATTTTGCTTTGTATCAAGCCTTTTTCAGACCCCTTATCGTTGCTTACGCACCCTCAAATTAGTTTTGATTTGTGACAGATCTCCTGAAAAGTCACAAGTGGCCACGGTAGCCTAGCGGTTAAGGTCACAGAATCATGGCTGACGTGTCATAAGTTTAAAACTTGTACCGCTAAAGACCTACAGTGTAGCACGTTCAATAGGTCAAGGGTCAAACGCCCTCCCGTTGAAGTGGAAGATAGGAGAAAGGGGTGCTAGCTCAAATGTCGTCCTCGTCACTTGACCATAGCTCAAAATTATAAGTTTTTTCGTCAATAGCCCTTGTGTAGCTTTATAGAACGGCTTTAATATAACTCTCTCTTTCTCGGGTGGAAGTTTCTTTCTCAGGTCACAAGGACCTCAAGGGCTCGTAAGAACCAATTTGGAAACCTATGGTATAAACCAGGGGTCGGCAACCTTTTAGCTGTGATGTGCCAAACCAATCTACCAATATGATTCGGTGTGCCACACAGCAGGACATTTTCGAATCAATTCGATTCGTGCGATAATGCACGCAGAATTAGAGAATAGAGGACAATAGTTCAGGTTTAGAGTTTTATTTTTCTAGTTTTGCATCATTTAAAGGTATTTATTTCATAACGTAAAAATAAACAGTATAAAAATATATATTTCTTTAAAAATGTAAATTTAATTAAAATTTTACATACATTAAGTACTTTTAAACATATTTATTAAAGTGAAAAATAAGTAATATAAAATATAAGCATTTCCCTTCATTATAGTTATACATAAAAAGATAAATAAAAACTTTAACGTTAGTCTAATGCTTGCGCAACTCTATTTTCGTACCACAAAATAAGGGGTAATGTGTGACATTCAATTTGATACGATTCTGAGCATTCAACTGTTAAACAATTTCTTTGCGGATTCGAAATATTTCTCATATGAGAAAAGGGTTTTTACTTAGATATGTAGAACCAAAAGCGAAGAGCAGAGTACATGCAATTTTCTATTTTCAAACAATTAAATCTCTGACATTCAATAATTTGCAAAATAGCTGTAAATTTATTTTTGGAATTATCTTTCAGATTAGTGTAAGAAATAAGAAGTCAGATAAGTGTAAGAAAAATTCTGAAGATGTTCGTCAAATAAGGTCCATTACAAATTTATCAACTTCTATGCATACAAATATTGACAAATTTGTATAGTAGTGCAGAGTGCCAAAAAGAAATATACCGCGTGCCACATGTGACACGCGTGTCATAGGTTGCAACCCCTGGTATAAACTCTTAAATGTGGCTACACAATAGCACCAAACAATGTGCTAAAACTTTTTAAAATTTCATTTAGAGACATGGAATGTTTTAAATTAACTAACGATTTTATACTGCCTTTTAAATTTAATTTAAACAAAAAACAATGACAGAAATAAAAAACTTTCATAATTTAAAAAAATCATTAATTATTGACGAAGTAACAAAAAAATAAATAAGATTTAATTGCTCTTCCAATAATTAACTTTTTTTTTCTTTTATGTAATTAACAATTTTACATCTTTTCATTTTAATGTGTTAGAACTAATTTAGTTTTGCGCATGAATAGGTTTTATTTGAATAAATTATTAAAACTGACTATAGATAGCTTGAGTGTGGACAGTTTAGACAGTGAGAGAACTTTTTTTTGTTGCTGAATATATGTATCGCTTTGAAATTTATTGTACAGCCCAAATTAATTAAAATCCTTTAGAAAACTGTTTTTTAAAGAAAGTAATAAAAATGAAGATGCTATTAATTTAATATTTCTTATTTCCTTCCATTTTTTATTTGTTGTGTGACTCTTTACATCCATTGATAAGGGCTTGATAAATCTCAATATGTCTTTAATATTTTTTGAGACAACATGATAATATATTATGATAAATTAAATTAAAATTATTAATATTTATTTTTGACACTAATACTTTACTAACAAAACCCCACAAAAAGTTTATATGGTATAAATTTTCAGATAAAAAACTAATTTATGGTGAATGCTATTTTTTTGTTTTGCTTGATTTGAAGATGCGACACAGGACGATTTTTTGTAATTATTTTATTTAGATGTCCAAAAAATTTTGTTTGTGGGTTAAAATATTACTTTTTGATACTTGTTAATATTACAGTTCATCGAATTAAAAGATGTTACTTAAAGGCTGGTATTATTGAGTTAGGTTTGTACACTAACATAACAAAACAAAAGCTAAGTTTTTCCGATAGTTTTAATGGTTAATTTCAGCTCTATTACAGAACAAGCCTAGATATCAATTTGAGTCAAGTAAATATTGCATTATTTGTAGAAAAATGAGTCTTTTTTTACATCGTTGAAAACTTTTCGCACCTTTAAAGCGTATGTTGTCAAATAATTGATTTTATGTTATTTTTATCAGTTTTTTGAACAACTTAATAATCATCTAATAGTCTAGTATATCAATAAAACTATAACATAGTATAATCAATAAAACTATAACATAGTATTTTAAACAGCTGTAGACGCAATCGTTTGAGAAAGCATTTAAATTCCACCCTTAAGCAACTTTGAAATCTTTTTTTCAAGGTGTTACAGAATTTATCAGAAAAGTTTTCAATAATTCAAAGTTATTAGGTCACACGTAATAAAATCATGCAGTGAAACATAAATAGAGTTTAACAAAGGAAGTGAAAAAGTAAATGTCACTTATTAACAGTAATTAAAAGGATTACAAAATAAACTATTCTAATTCTAAACGACGAAAAAAAATAATTTATATTACATCCAGAATAAAAAATAGTATTAAATGAAGAAAAAGCCCTCTTAATTAGTTATCTCTTTGAATAAAGAAATGTAATGTGTTTATCAACAACAAAGTTTTATTTGAAAATGCTGCAAAACAAATATTATGGAATGTCACGTCTTTACTTCGGTGAAAAAGAAAAAAAAAACATAAGCTGTATTCAGAACTTTTCATGGACTTTCAATTTTCTTTGAAATAAATGTATGCATAGAAACTACTTTTGTATAGCTACAATAGTAGAGATATTATTTTATAACAATTATTTATATTGGGTATATAAAGGAATATTTGGGAGTTCCAATCAATAAAGAGTAATTTAAATAGAATTCAAATTAAACTAAGCAAATTTAAATAGAATTCAAAACACAGTACAATAAATGGCAATATTTGAAAACTGCACTCTTTCAGAGCTGAATCAAAAAAGTCATCAGTAGTGCACAGAGCAGTTTTAGAACATTAGCAAATTATATAAATGTGCAAGATATTTATATTAACTGTTCTTTAATTGCATTAAAATTCAATATTAGATCGAACAAAAAAATTTAAAAACAAGTATAATATAAATTTTTTTTTAAAGTCAATTCCTACTTTGAATGGATGAATAAAAAGCATTTTATTATCGATTAAAATTAGAACACGATATATATATATTATATATAGGGAGAGAGTGAACTAACAGTAGGGATTGAAAAAAGAGCATGATTTGTCTGCATTGTGTTGTAACAATGCACACCCGGTTTGGCTGGTTTGTCTAAAGAACCAGTTTTCGACGCCATTTTTTGTCTCTGTTTTAACAGTTACATTGTTACAAAAATGGAAACAAATCTATGTTGGCGTTGAAAAGCGGTAATTAATTAAATTAAATTAATTATTATTTCAGAAAAACTGTATTAACATCAAGTGTCATCCACTACAAGTTAAAAAAAATTTATTTGAGCTTGATTGGATGGACAGAAAGTATTTTATTAATTTTTGAAAATTTGATTAATATATATATATATATCTTAATCAAAATCTCTCTCTCTATAAATATATATATATATATATAGAGAGAGAGAGTGAAAGAGAGAGAGAGAGGGAGCTATAATAGTAGAAATTGAATGCATATAAATAATGCAATATGCTACTCTAGAGTCTTATGATAATCTCTTTAAGTACAATATTTAAATATAATGAAGACCTTCTGTTCATTTCAAATACAGAAGAGTTAAATTAATTTTTATCCCAGATAGTTTTTTTGCTAATTTAAAATAAGACTTACAAGTATATCGATATCTTTTTTATTTATTCATAGCTTAGCTTTTATATCATTTCACGAATTATTTTTTCAATCTGCGATTCTCTGATTTTTCGTCTGAGAAGAATAAAGGAATGATTTTCACACCTTTCTTTTCTTTTTCTCAACGAATTCTTCCTAATTGAACTTAATAATTAAATTCCCATTTATACAGGAAACAAAGCTCCCGATGAAGTGAAAGCAGATCCGGGAATCTTTTTCATTTAATTGGAGCCGACGCCTGGTTTTTCTATACATTTTAACTTGCAGTAAAAGAGAGAGGAAGAAGAGGTAATTTGAAAAGTGCTGGAGGAAATGAAAGAAGCAAAAAAGAGAGAGGTAAAAAATATCCTTCTAGCTTTCAAATGGCTTGATGAAAGAAAAAAAAACAAGTAATTTTTGTGTCCATTACAATGCGGAAATTACTGTTAAACTTATAAAAGAGATTTCAGTATTTAATCACTAACGCTTTCCCTTTTTTTCGAAGAGGGATGGTAGTTTATTTATTCTAAGAGAGAGTGGCTTTGCTCACATTGATGTCGTTAGCGGTCTCTTGTGTAGAGATAAATCTGACCAAAGTTACTTCCTATTACCGGTAAAGCGGTTTCACAAACTCACTAAAAATAAATTCCTAGGTGTTAACCCTTTGTCCCCTTCTGCAATAGCTTAGCAGAAGAAATGTGATATCATATTAAAATGTCTTTTAATCAAAGTTTATTAAAAATGATTGTTTAAAACAGAGGTGGCCAACCCACGGCACGCGTGCCACAGTGTGGCACGATGGAGTTGTAAAAGTGGTACGCAAGGACATACTGAAAAATTAAAAATTTGAAGCGAATAATAACAAATAGTACCTTTTTTTATTACTTTAATTTAAATACGGTTGTCACAGACAAAAAAACAATCTATATCAACATATGTTTGTGAATAGATGTTTCCTTTTAAACGTAGAATCAAAATATCGCTCAAAACTTGCCCTGATACGCACCTAATACAAACCCAATTTTGGTATCTTCTTCAAGCTAATCCTAATATCAATGACTTGGTAAAAAGGCTACAAATCCAAAAGTCACAGTAAGTACTGACTTTTTAATAATTATTTAGAATTAAATCTTTGAAGTTTTGCATTTTTATTTTATACCTAACTTAACTGATTGAACCTGAAAAAGGTTTATTGAGACAGTAAAATCTAAGTTTGCACTTTTGTTTTACTTATTATATTATTTTAAAATCCCCACTATTAGACTTGCATTAAAAAATGTGCTATTTGCGTAAAAATCTCATAAAAAGCTTATAAGTAGCATTTTTTCACATTTTCATCTTGTTTTTGTTGGAAAAGTTGGAAGTGGCTCACATCATTTTTTTTTAAATCAGAAAGTGGCACTCTTCCCAAAAGGTTGGCCACCCCTGGTTTAAAATAACAATAGAACTATTAGAGACGTGGTCTTGTGATTCTATGATATGTGACTTTTAGAAAGTTTTATAAATGTAATTGAAATTCCTCGTGTAACCATGCACAACATTTTGCAATAGGTACAATATTGATGCAATTCGATTGTTCTGAGATTTCTTTTGAAACATTCAATAAACTTGTACCATAAGAAGGAGTTTATTTTTATTTTTCATAGGATGTTCTGTGAGAATTCTCATACATTAAGATCATTTGTAGATATAAAATTGAATTTTAAATGCCATATTACTTATTATTCAAAATATATAATCAATGGGTCATCTAATAATAATATATAACCTAGAAGGCTAACGAAATTTACTTTGTTATTATTTAATTAGGGATTATTAAATGATGCACAAATTCGGCCAATAATTCGTGACTGTAGACATTTTGTTCGAGCTTAAAAGGTCCGATGATAAAGGTTGCAAAAAGGGAATCTATATTTTTCAAAAAAATATTAAATTCAATATATTTTATTTGATTTTAATTTACTTTGCACTTTGAAGCAACATGAGGGTGACTGGCGACTAACCTCATAATTTTGAATCACACGATCAAGTGACGACAACAGCACCTGAGCTGGTATCACCTATCCTAACTTCCCCATCACATCAATATGATGACTTTGGGTCACTCCTGATTTTATGAGCATCAGCCCCTTTACATGGTGGGTCTTCAGTGGCGCTTGGACTCGAATCCCCGACTAGACATCAATGGCTACGAGTTTGCGAACATGACCAATTGACTACCACGGTCGCTCAAGTTTATCAGAACGCATTCATATTAAAAGGAGTCTTCGTAATAAAATTGTAATTAAATAGTGTTTTCATTTTAAATTGTATTTCCATTCCATTTAAAAATTCAAGACTGCACTTAAGGCATATAATACTTTAGTGACAAAATCTTATCGTCATTTTGTCATTTAGGTATCTGACTATTTGCGACAACTTTTTTTAAATAATAGAGGTATGGGTTTTTTTTTGTTGATGTTTTTAGATTTGTTTAGTACATTTTAAGAAAAATATGCTAAAATTAAGAAGAGAAAAAGAAATTATTATTACTAAAATGGGAAAAAATTTGTCAAAATTTACAAAAATAACCTAAACGCGGCCCATTCTGCACTAAAAGTTTATAAACACATTTTCAATTTTCAATTCTGATGTATTGCTGTGTTATTTATTTCTAAAGTGACCTTTATGTTAAGAGATATTTTAATTTTTACAAAAACTAGGCATTTTATCTTAGTTATTATATGAAACTGGTTAAAAAAACAGTGATTATATTCACATAAGGGACTGTAAATTTTGTATTAAAACAGTGATTGATAAATCTGAAGGTTAAACACTTTTACTATTATACAGAACATGCACAAAAAATTGCAGTTAATTATTTTCAAAACTTTTTTTAACAATTGTTGTCTGCGTTTGAGCATTTAAAAAAACACATTTCAAGTAAAACACGTTTTTAAGTATGGTATCTTGCTTAAAGTAATGACATCTGCTTTTACTAAAACACTTGTAGTTTTTATCCTAGTGAACGGAAAATAATAACCTTGGTATTTTTATAAAGCTAATAAGATTGCCTATAAAATAAAATCATAATAAAATTGTCAATTTTTGGCAAAATTCACAATTTTAGGGTAGTTGGATACCTTTGTCTAGTATTATACACACACCCCATTTTGTCTTAAACTGTACATATATTAACTAGTCCATACAAAGACATTGATGTGGCGCGCTTATCCGGTAGGTTAGAACCAGGTACCTTTGGATCCGAAGCCGAGTAACTTATCCACTACACCAAAATGATCACCATGGTGCGGAGGTAGTTACTGGCTTATATAGATGGAATCGCTACATACTCCCCTACCAGTGAGTTGGAGGTTAGGCGAACGAACGATGTAGTTGTTCTATCTAGCATGTTAGCTGCTGCGTCACTAGTTGTGACGTCTTTGCTGGTTGCGTCATTCGTGCGCGACCGGCTTGAGGGTTGTGACACCATGAAGATTGCATCACTATGCGACGGCTTTTTAGGTTGTTTTTGCGGTGGATAGATGGCGCCACGACAGTTCAGAAGGTTGCCTTTTTCTGAGTTCAGCCAGGGTCACCAATGAAGTGGCGCGCTTATCCGGTGGGATAGAACTAGGTACCTTTGGATCCGAAGCCGAGTAACTTATCCACTACACCAAAATGATCACCATGGTGCGGAGGTAGTTACTGGCTTATATAGATGGAATCGCTACAACATCATCGCATAATAACATAGTTTAGTTACTTACCAGATGAAGAAATCTTCTATTTTTGGGGTTTTGTTACTCCTTGAAAAACTATTTTAAAGGAAGATAAACATAGTTAAAAGCAATTAACAACTGGAATTTAACTGAATTGCTTTTTAAACTTGAATGAGTATAAAATTGTATGAGATATTTTTAAAGTTTTTTTTAAAGCTAAACACATTTAAAAGAATATAGAATGATAAACAATGAAGCATAAAATGCTTACATTTAATTCAAAATATAGTGCCGCTGTGTATAAACACACTTAATCTAACATACGCATCAGAAATTCAGTAAAATGGTTTCAATAAACCTCTTTAATTAAAATCTACCTGAACATTTTTGAAATTAAATATATTTTGCAGAGTAAAAATAATGGAAAAGATATGAATTGGTTCTAAGCATTTTTTAAACATACCAGAATTTTTGAATAAACATTTACGAAAGTAAATAAATTTATCTGAAACTTTTTCCTTTCTGAATAGTTTCTAAGGTTATCCCGCTGTGTGTGTGTGATTTTAAATGTTTCACATAACAAATATTTTTTGGAACATCAAGTTAAGTATTTTAGGTACTATATACTTGCCTATGTAAAAGACAGCATGCATATTTAACCATAAATAGTTACATGAAATTTATTTCAGGAAGGCAGGCGATTTATTATTTTAAATTCCATCTTAAAATTTAAAATAATAAATCGAAAGCTAAATACAGCAAATATAGAATTTAAAAAGGAACTTATTGAATGCATTTCTATTTATTACGTCTAATATATTATCCATGTAATTTGAATGAAGTCTGCTTAAAATGTAAAAAAAGGGGGGAAAACCCATTTCAATGAAGAAACAAATATAAGGAGAACATTTAACAACAGAACACTTTACAGAAAACATTTATAAGTTCTTGAAACAATTTATGTACTTTGTTGCAACCATATTTACTTTTTGTGTGTGTGAGAGAGAGAGAGAGAGAGAGAGAGAGAGAGAGAGAGAGATCTCAGTTTAACTTTATCTAAAGCAAATTAGAGCTTTTCAAATAAATTACAAAGGCGATATTTAAGGAAAAGTGTCGAATATAAGAAAATTTTATTGCTTATTGAATATATTATAAATACGGTGATATAATAATAATAATTGAAATGATCAAAAGTATTACAGTCTATAGCCGATGAAAATGGTACAATTTACAAACTGTTCAGATCTAATGGAATACTGATGGTCAATCATATCATCATTCGAAAGAAGTATAAACTCAGCAAGTATTTAAGAATGAGATTGTTTGATGCTAATTTAGATAATAAATAATTGGCAACCCGAAATTTTACTTAATGAAGTACAAATGTAATTATGAACTAATTGTTTTTGAAATCATGTCTATGAACATTTTATGCAGTTTAGTCATGACATAATTAGTTCAGATTTTCTTTAGATATCTATTGATTTATGTCCTATTTATTATATTTCGTAGAATGCCAGAGCTTGTGGTTAAATGTCAATAATAATCATTTTTGAAACTTTAGGAAACATCCTTCTATTAATTTTTAAATGTCAGAAAAAATAGATTCTTGTTCAAATTATGATGTAATAGAATTAAGATTTCACCAATTTATTCTTAATATTTACCTTTTTCATGCCATGGGTAGCCTAGTGGTTAGAGTGATCCGGACTCCAGACCGGAAGCCCCGGGTTCGATGCCACCAAATACCCTCCGAGTACACACGGAGTATATGCTCGTTAAATCAGTGGGTCCGAAAGTCTTGTGGGCTGTCATAGCAGAAACCACGGGTGTAAGGGGATGTAAAATATTTCCCTCCCCTCCAGTTCCATGCCTAAATTGTGGAGGTGGAGATAGGTGGTGTCTCCATCTATCGTGTATGAAACGAGCCAAATCGTACTGTCACCTGCATGGTTCTCAAAGCTAAAAGGCTAACAGCAGGCGTACACCTAGCCCCTTTCCACGATGAATTTCGTGGACCTCTATCTGACACCGTCAGACAGGTGGCATTAGAAACAACAACAACAAATTTTTCATATAATTTAATTATGCCCTACATTTCAGATGTCATCCACAACACTGACCGAGTCTCAAATTTATGAAATCAGTCGCCAATAGCCCTCGTGTTGCTTTATAGAACGACGTCAATAAAACTCTCATTCATTTCATTTTGGAGACTTTATTTGGAGCAATTATTTAATAAGAAATAATTGGCAATAATTTAATGCCAAGATCTGCTTTAGTTGAAGGCAAAATGTTTACCATTTCTTTTGTATACTCAAAATAGTGCATAAATGCATATAAAATATTTCGAAAAATTTTTGTCATATTTTTGCTCATAGTAGATTTGATAATTAATTTTAAGTCAATGTGTTACAATTTTACCTTACGAGTTACAAATCATCAAAATATAGAACTATGTTTTATTTACCGTATTTACAGCTCTTATTTTCAAAAGTGGTCCAGTTCTTACTCTTTTAACTTTGAATTGACTTTTTGCATAACTTTTGAATAACTTTTACTATGCTCAACAAGTTATATACTTTGTTTTACTTCATTTTGTGGTTTTATCTTAAACAGTATAAAATTCATGCTCAAATTCTTCTTCTGGATCGTCATCAGATGTACATAGCTCAAATTTATATAATGCTGATCTAGTTTACATTAATATTCTCATCCTTGGGATCACTTTCCAAAATTGAATCTCTATCCTTGCTCTCTTTCTACCGATCATATAATTCGTGGAATACGCGCATCAAAACACATCTCATTTTAAAAGTTTCGAAAAATTTGAGTAATATTTTTCTCACCTAGAGGAACATCAATTACCCCAGAATATTAAAGCCCTGTGTTTGAAAGTGGAATAAAATATAGCATATTTGTCGCAAAACTTGTGCAGGCATACCCGCTGAAAAGTAAAACATTAAATTTGCTTTTTTTTCAAAGATATGTTAGTTTTTTTAAATGTATTCAGTATGAAAATATGCATTTAATAAAATTTCATAAATGATGACTAAAGTACATGTTTTAACTTAAATATGATACTCAAAAGCAGAATTCTGATCATGGCACTAAAATGCTATCATATTATGACTAAAATCATTTTTCATGCTTTGTTATGACTGCCGATATATGGATTAGGGTTTGATCTTTCTTTTAACTATTCAAGATATTAAAGGAATAGCAGAAATAAAATTAAGCTCTACTCCGAAAAAAGTTAAGCACATTATACATTTTAGAATTTGTTTCACAGAAAGAACTAACGAAATTTTTGAACGTGTTTTTAAGTGCTTTGAGAAAAATGTAAAGTAATGTTTTTTAAATGTAAATGTGTGTGTAAATGTGTTTTTAAGTACAAGGAGAAAGAGAAACTGCTTATAAAAGAAAAAAAGGAATGGATTGCTTACTTTCTCGTATATATTTTAAATTACTCTAGAATGGTTTTGAAATATAAAAGTTAAATTTTTCCAAGGTAAAAAGTCTAACCAAAAGTTTAAAAAGGGCTCTTCTTGTCCTAATGTTTTTCACATATCATTAATTTTGAAATACAAGTTTTCTATTAATTTAAATCCTTTTATTCCATTTTCATATTATATTTAAGAAAATCAAGCGCTATACATTTAATCAACTTAGTATGGATTTTTTTAAGACCAAAGTGTATACTAGAAAAAGTCTGCGATCCCCCATAAGAAATCATACAACATTGGTAAAATTTAATAGAAATATAATTTTTTTCAAACAAAATTTCATGAATTTGCTTACAATTATTCAAATACTGAGCATGCAAGAATTCGTTAATTTTTTGAATTAAAATTACTTAAGATAACGGGAGTTTTGTAGCAAAGCACACAAATGGTTGGCAAAAAAAAGTCTGCGTTCACTATTTGAATATTCTTGATCCCTGAAATTTTTATCAAAAGGCGTTTTCGGTCAACAGAGTTTTTGCATTCAGTTATCAAGTAAAATAGCTTAAAAAATTGTGAAGCAATAATTTTTATGTTTTCGTGAGATACGAACCAGTTCAAGGACATGTAAAATAAAAGTTTGGGAATTAGTATCAGTGAGCTTAAAATCATTGGGAAAATGAGGAAAGATGGAAAAAGTCGTCGGGATATAGCCTAATCCGTTGGACGGCAGTATTCATCTATCTAGTCTGTTATTTTTTTAACTTTAAATATGCAAGAGTTTACACATCCAAACCTCGTTTAGGTCGTTCATCTAAGCCCACAATCAGAGAAAATCAAAGTGTGACATCAATGGTGAAAAAAAAAAAATCCGCGTTTGAATCAACTCAAATAGCAACAGACATTCACGAAAAGTTTAACAAAAACATTTGGGCGGATATTGCAAAAAAAAAAAATCTTGAATAAGGCCTGATACCGTAGTCGAGTGGCTCTCTGAAAACCTTATATTTCAATAACCAACCGGCTTAAGCGGATAGCTTTTGCAAAAAGGCATAACCTCCGAAGTTCTAGAGGACTAGGATATTCTCTGATAGGAGCAAATTTTTCATCTTCGGCATAAAAGGTCGTAAATTGATGCAGAGAAAAACTGTCACAGCGTTTCAAAAAGAGCATTTAGTACCAACAGGAAAGCACGGTGGCGGTGGAGTTATGGTGTGGTGGTGGTGGTGTGTGTGGGGGGGGTGTATGGCGAGCAATGTTGTGGGCAAGTTGGAGTATATCGAATCAATTATGAACAAGTATGATTGCCTTGATGTCCTAGAAACAATTTAAAGGAAAATGTCAGCAAACTCGTCTTAGGATCATCGTTTCGTTTCCAATACGACAACGATCCTAAGCACGCCGCTGAGATTGTGAAGCTGTGACTCTTGTATAATGTCCCAAATCAACTGCACATGCCCCCGCAGTCATCTGATCTGAATCCTATAGAACACCTATGAGATTTTCTGGAGCATAGGATTCGTCAACACAATATATCTAACAAGGATATACTGAAGAGTGTTTTTAAGGACCAATGGGGGAAGATAAGAGCTGAAGAAACCATAAGATTTGTTAGTTTAATGCCGAAACGACTTCAGAAGGTTCCCAAAAGACGAGATTATCCAACCAGCTACTAAGTAGCTTATTGTCCCCTTTTTAAATAATTTTTATAGTTACTACTAAAACAGTGAACGCGCAGACTTTTTCTGACACTTTTCTCGTGATTTTTGTTAGTATCTCTACAAACCTGTCTTTATTTTAAAAGCTATGTGAATGCAAATAAAATTTACTTTTGTTATTCTGAATACTTAAAATGAGTTAAATGAAATATAGTTTAAAATTTTTTTTCAATTTCCAGTTTTTAAATTTTTTTTCGTGTTCATGTAAGCAATAGTTCGTGAAAACAGACTTTTTCTAGCAAGTGTATATTCCGATCAGAAAACTAATATAGATTCCATTGACTTTATTCGGATTACATTGAACTAACTACTTAATCAAATGTTTTTTTTAAATAGAACTCTGAAATAAAATCCCAAGAACTCAGTTTATTTAATTATATACGAGGCTTGGGGCAAAGTCATGGCAACTATTCCCCCCCTCTAGATATGTGAAAGGATAACAAACGTAAATGGGTTGTATGGAAGTTTTGTAGGCGTAGTGTGTATGCAGAACAACATATGGGTCTGTGATAGCTGGTAGTAGTGCAGCGAGGGCTGTGAAATAAGTCAGTTGATGAATGACGTGTGAGATGGAAGTAACTCGTGTTGAGCAGCGCACTTACATCAAAATAGCCGTTCTCCGAGGAAGAAATGCGATGGAATGTCACAATGAATTAGAGGAAGCCCTTGGGAATAATGTCCTACCATATCGTACAGTAGCATGGTGGGTAGGAAAGTTTCAGCAAGGATGTGTGTCAACCAGTGATGAGCAACGTTCAGGACAACTGGTCAGTGTGTGGACCAACTAGGCACGTTCCGTCATCGAGCAGCTTATAGATGAAGACAGACGATGGACGTTACTGGGGTTAGAAAGGGCAAGTGGCATCGAGAAACGCACCATCTACAGGATATTGCGTAATGAGCTACACCTACGCAAAATCACAGCACGGTGGGTACAGCATGCACTAACGGAAGTTCAAAGGTGGTTGCGCTATGAAATATGCTCCGACCACTTTGCACGCTTGCAACAGGATGACGATCAGATCCTGTCACGATGAATTTTGGGGCCGGGCATACGAACCAGAACTGAAATGTCAGTCCGTGAAGTGGCGACCTGCTGGATCACCAAGGAGGCAGAAGGTCCGTCAGAATCCTTCCCCAGTTAAATTGATGGTCATAGTCACGTATGACGTCTGGGGTGTCATTCTTTGCCGACTTCCTGGTGCGATAGGTACGACGTGGCGTTTGGGATAAACGTTCGGATCTTATGGACAGTGCAATAATCCTGCACGATAATGCAAGACCACATAAAGCAGAGTGTGTACGGCAGCTACTCCGACGTTGGGGATGGGAAGAACTGGAGCACTCGCAGTATTCTCCTGATATTTTGCCCTGTGACTTTGATCTCATTCCCAAGATTAAGGAACCAATACGTGGTTTGCAACACGAGAGGACATTGCTAATGCTGTTGCACAAACAGGTGAAACATAGTGGGGAAATTGCTGATACTGATGGTATTCAACGCCTCTCACTTCGTTGGCAGCGTGTGGTGACAGTAGAAGAGACTACATTGAGGGTCTTTAGACCCAGGTTTATTATGTCAACTTTATGTGTACTGTGTTGTCATTCTTTTGCACCGTGAAGACCATATTGTCCTGTATACTGCCGTAATAAATTAGTGTGTTACAATATTTCAGTGATATTCATTGTCCACACATGTAGTTAACACCTTGTTCTTTCG
The DNA here is from genome assembly GCA_019973975.1 of Trichonephila clavata. Taxonomy (NCBI): domain Eukaryota; kingdom Metazoa; phylum Arthropoda; class Arachnida; order Araneae; family Nephilidae; genus Trichonephila; species Trichonephila clavata. The sequence goes on along the minus strand of BMAO01039378.1, from coordinate 44,820 downwards.
TCTGTATATGTCACATTTTCCAACCGGACTGGTATCTTCAAGAAAAAAAAATAGTTGCCATGACTTTTGCCCCAACCCTCGTATATATATGAATAAGTGTGTGTGTGTGTGTAAAGGGTTCATGGGATAGCAGCACTTGCGTCGCTCTGACACGTGACCTAGCCCGCTTCACAGGGAGGCGAGCGGCGATTTCCAGACCCAGTTCAGCACTGAGAATAGAAACAACAAGAGACAAAACGATCTGCCAAAAAGAGGAACTTTTTAGCGACTTGGCAACGACGCACGTTTAAATGTTTAATTTAGAATAGAATTTGTGTAATTGTTTTTTTTTCGTTGTGTGTTACTGTTAGAATAAACAGTTTTGTTTGTTAGTTCTTAGACTTTACTGGCTATTGAAATGTGAACCCATTATAAACCAAATACAATATATATATTTATACATATATACAAACACAGAAGGATAAGCCAGAAAGTTAGTTGCGCTGCCTTAGAAAACAAAATAGGATCGAAATTTAGCAATGTCCCTTTATTTGTATCCTACAATTCCACACAAAATATACCTTTTGACAAAATCATCTCCATTACTTAATCATTTGGAGAGGCGTAGCATATTTTTCAATGCTTTCTGGAAAGAAATATCTTCCAGTGTCTGATAGGTATTCTTAGGTTACGGTTTTCACCTCGTCACATCCGAGTGGTATCGTCACTTTGAAAACACTTTCACGGGTCTAAAAACATGGAAGTGACAAGGTTAATAGTATGGGCTGTAAGGACAGGGATCACTTCCTTTTTCCCTAAATCTTCTTAAAAGTTCGTCCATTCTCGTGTTGTCATATAAGAGTACAATGCTTTTCAATGGATTACCTGATCATTGAATTTTATCCCCTTAACATTTTACTATAAGAAGATATAGTAACCGGTGATGGCATAAACTTTGTATGCACCAAACATCCTTTTTCGAAAAACAGTGTCAATATCACCTTTTCCACAGATGCACTTAAATTTATCAAGGACCAAATTCTGTGGAGTGAGTGAGTGAATGAGTGAATATTAACGTCGCATTGTTCAGCTACACAAGGGCTTTTGGTGACGGACCTCGTAATTTTGAACCATGGTCATGTGACGCCAAATTCTGTGGAAAACTAAGTGAGAAAGTTTGAAGAGTAGTCGTTTTTGTTATTTGACTGAGGTTGAAATCTTCATCAATAGACCACGTGCTGCTTTGAAGTTCAATGTCAATAAACAATAAATCAATTTATCAATATTATTACTCAAAATTCAAGGAAAGAGAAAAAGAAATTAACTGCAAATTAGTTACAAAGTACTATAAAATTGTAATTAGAATAATTACGCACAAAAAAGAAACCTCATAATAAACTTGGTAATATATGATGACAAAGTAAAGTCATTAAAAGGTAGAAAAACGTTGCAGGAAGTGTAAAAAAGGCTGAGCTCCCGTACTTCTATTAGTATTTTATTTAAGCGATGATAATCAATGTAAAAATACATTTTCCCCCAGAAAATCTAAAATAAAAACAAAGATGTTTTAAAGCGTTGTTTATACACTGATTAACTAATTAAAGATTATGATGGTAAGTGGGAAAAAAAGTCACAAAGCTCAATAGCAATTTTCTATCGATTTAATTTGTGAATATCTGAAGGTCAAATTATTTATTTTCTGATCATATTTAAGCTGTTATGATTTAATTTTTTTCTTAGAGAGAAAAAACAAATTTGCTCAGTATCTTTTAATTAAACATTTTTTTTTTGCGCTAAGAAAAGCATAAAAGGTTAGTTTTCGTTCCTATTTTTTCTTTGAAAAATTCAAAGTAATTTTATTAAAAGATTAATTTTGTTTATTTTCTAGAAAAATTCAAAGAAGTTTTAATAAATGTGTTTTAACACGTACTAGTATATTAAATTTCATTAAAAAATTGCTTTGAAGTACCCTTTAAAGAGAGCGCTTTTAATCTTCGTTGCATAGTGTTAAAAATATAGCTTCAGTATTGAATCAGTGTCAAAGTATTATTTATGGAAAATAAATATTTAATGTTAAGGAAAGCATGTTTTCAGTGAAAGTCAAAATCTCATTCACACACATGTTCCCTTTTTTTTCGAAAATATTTATTTTTTCTTATATTCATTATTAATATAGAAAAAAGTAATACATACATATATAAAGATTTTGATGCTTCAAATCTGTTTCCTTATTAAACAGAAAACTTATTCTACATCTTAAAGGTATTATGAAATGTAAATTAATACTTTACTTACTACGTCATTACCCTTTTGATATGAGAATGTTAGCACTCTTCTAAAGGGTCTTATCATAATAAATCTCTTAATATATGTACTTAATGTAGTGCGTAATATCATATATACAATAATATAATTCGTGAAGCTCTTTGCAACGGATTCTATTCGCGGTTCTTACTAATTCGTCTAGGGAACATTCTACCGAGAACGTTATATGATTATAAAACCTCTTTCTGTAAAGAAACCGCTATTTATGTAAATGAGGGTTGCTGTTTAAAGTCAAGTGAAGAGGGAAGTAGAGGGGATGGTGATTGTGCTGTCATACGAGGTTAGAAAAATTAATGGCTGAAATTGCCGGGGTTTAAGTAAAGAGGATCCGACGACCGTTCTAGGACGCTTATTATTGCTGAGGATCTGCTATTCACGATAAGTACTAAATTTGCTGTTAGATATTTAAATTAGTATTTAACTTGACTTGCTCCCATAGTCGAATTTAGATAGTGAATTGATAGTCATCATAAAAGTGTTTGTCTTAAGAAAATGTTTCATCCTTTGGTAAACCCTCAAACTTCCACAGGTGAGAGTTTGCGACGAAGTTTAGTTTTGAAAGCAAATGATTTAAAAATATATCTTGTTAAATCGACAAGAAACGAAATAAATGCTACCATAATTTTTATACTGATTTTCAAAATTTTACATCGTAGCGGTATATTTTTTCTTTCTTTGATCTATATCAAACACATATAAATAAACTCACATAATACTTAATGTGAAACTTTTTATGTGTGAAACTATGCTGTGAAAAGTTAAAATTTTTATCATGACGATGTTGCCTGTTATTTTTCACAGAACCAAATGAATATTTTATTGCATCTATCTTATTTTTATTATTTCTATCATTTAATTCGAAACCATTATCGACACTCTCATCGGTTGGGTACTCTTTATTGTAATTGGATATATTTTAATTCATGACCTTTATTAAATATTACATATTTTTTGAAGGTTTTTTCACAAAATGAATAAAAAAATAATCTAAATGTTCTTATATTATTTGGATATAATATTACGAAGTCACTATGTAGAAATATTTGTCAAAATGCTATAAACAATATATAAACGTTTCAGGAGTATTACACCTGTTGCACTGTAATACACGCTAAATACTTTGGAAAACAAAACATAACGATTAATTTAGTTTCGTAACTCGTACTGCTTGATACCTGATCTTGATCTATATAGTAATTAAAAATAAATATATAGATAAATATTTGCTGTAATTATTAAGATGTACGTATCAAAAAGAAAAGAAGAAAAATTTATTTCGTAAATACTATTTTCTGTTTTAGTATCCGTGAGTGTAAGTGAAATAGCCAATGAAGAGCATTAGTATTTATTAAGCAATTTATGCATTTTATAGTTAATCTCCCTGTTCATTTTAAGGTATCCGACTACGTTTGGCACGTGGCTTTGAAAAAGCGTATAAATGAATAATTTCTTTGATACTTAGTATATCACCTGAATTAGAATATACATATAAAATTGTTTTAAGAATATTATTACAAGAAATTTTTTTTAAATACAATTTTTTGGCAAGAAAAGAAGAAAGAATGACATATTTTCAAAATATTCTCCTTTTATAGAAAAAGTTTCTATAATAATAATATTTTGCCTATGTATAGATAAAAATTTTATACAGAGCCTGAACTAGGATTTTTGAAATATATTATTTTGAAATGGATTTATTCACATTTTTCTTACAACAGAATAGAGAAAATGTAACAAAAAAAATTGATTATTACTTCAATTGATCGTAACTTTGAGAATAATGTGAATTTTTCAAAATTCCCAGTTCAGGCTCTGTATAGAGAAGCCTTATCGATATATAAGCAAAATATATTATTATTATAGAAGCATTTTTTCTATAAAAAGAAAATGTTTTGAAAATATGTCATTCTTCCTTCTCTTTTTGCCAAAAATTATATTTAGGTAACTTTTTATTGTAGCAATGTTCTTACGACAATTTTAAATGTATATTCTAATTCAGGTAATACTAAATATATCAAAAAACTTATTATTTTTTACTCATTTTCAAAATCATGGTTCCGAACGTAGTCGGATACCTTAATCATTTTGACTATGTTGTATCCACTACGCAGATAATATAAGACCATCAGTATTGATAATGGGAATCTAAATATATATATACTAGCTGCAAGTATCCGGCTTTGCCCGGGTTGAAAATAAGGTTTTCCGTAGAGCGTACAAAACTTTATTTACATGCAATAAAAGGGTACATTTATCTTAAAGCAATGTGATAGACAACATTTTTGGCAGTTCCGTTTGGAGTTTGTACAAAAAGATATTCCTCTTTGCCCACTCTGGAGCAGGCCACATACAACTGTCCATGAGAAAAGCATGGTGTCTGCAAGTCTATACCAGCATTCCCAAGAGACTGGCCCTATGACTTGTTGATTGTCATGGCAAAGCACAGTTTCAAAGGGAACTGTATTATCTTGAATTGTATGGTGTTGTCTGAGGGAATAATAGGTATTCTTGGAATGAAGACATCCTCACCCTTAGCACACCCTGTGAGTACTGTGGCTTGAATGACATGTTGCATCAGCCTTTTCACAATTAATCTTGTGCCATTGCATAACCTGGTTGCATCAATATTTCGGATCAGCATTATTGGAGCACCAACTTTCAGAATCAAGTTGTGGGCTTGCAAATCAAGAGTCTGGATGGAATTCAAGAACTCAATGGGATATTGTACTGCTTCATCATCATTAAGGATGCAGTATATGGGCTTGTAGGCATATTCTTGCCCTGGAACTGATTCTGAATGGTGACATTGAGCTTCTCAACCACATCATTTCTGCTTGCCAGAATTGCTCTGTGAGAAAGCCAGTCCTGATCCTTGAAGTTCTGCTGAATGTTAGGATACATCTTGGACAGAAGTTCGTCAGGAGAGTTGACAATTTGACCACATGGCATAATTATAAGGCCTGTTAAAGGATCTTCAGGAACTTTACCATCTCCAATCTGGAGCAACTTGTTTGCAAATTGTCCTGCAGACAAATCACCCTGAATGTGTGACCGCCTGTTTGTAGCCATAGATAAGAATTTTTCAAACAGGCATTGATCTGATCTGCTGGTGTGCCACGTGTGACAATGGGAAGTGTTTGTCGAAAATCACCAGCAAGCACAACAGTTGCTCCACCCATTATTGCAGAGCTGCCTCGCAAATCCTGTAATATCTTGTCAAGAGCATGGAAAGCATTTCTGTGACTCATGGTAGCCTCATCCCAGACAATTAGTTTGCAGGTTTTGAGAATATGTCCTTGTCCTGTGCCCTTGGAAATATTGCAAGTGGCACTGTTTGATCTGGCCAAGTCCAGTGGCAACTTGAAGGCCGAATGTGCTGTTCAACCACCAGCAAGCAGAATTGCTGCTATGCCAGAGGAGGCAACAGCCACAGCCATGTCTTTCTATTTCCTCACAAAAGTCAATAGCAAATTGAGTAGAAAAGTCTTGCCTGTGCCACCTGGTGCATCCAAAAAGATAAACCTGTTTAAGAACCTTCCCCATGTAAGATGACTGCTGGAGGTGAGGTCCATCCTACAAACATGGGTCTGGAGGGAGGAGGACGGGGGTCCTATACCACCGTCCCCCCTCTCCCACCCTACACATGTATGACCATCACTTTTACTAACATCCTCATCATCTCATCATCACCCCCAAAAACATTCAAAATCCCTCTCAATGACCAACTTGCATGATTTCCTTTTTTCTTTTTTTGGTTCATTATCACGAGGCTCAGAACAGGCACATGGAACACTACTTTTGGCTGGAGGAGGACAGAGTGAGGTTGGGATGGAACGAAACCTGTTTAAGAACCTTCCCCATGTAATTTTGTGTACGTGTACTAAATTTCACGTTATTTGGTTGTCTGGATCTTGAGTTATAAGGGAACAGACAAACAAACAGACAACAAATGTGTCTTATATGTATATAGATATAGGAGAAAAGCGACTCCCTCCATCACTTGGTCATTCCGAGATCTCCGGTGCTTTTGGATTTACAGACTTGAAATAAGGCGGACAAGTTCTTTTGGTTGTGTGGAGATCCTCTAAGAAGGGGTTTTGCAAAAATAGGCTTCCGAGTAGTACCAGAAGGGTTATGGAAGCGTTGTTATAGACAAAAAATTTTGCTTTTGAATTATTACATCCACTTACTTGAAAATAGACGAACATATGCTTTGTTATTGAGTAGATATCTAGCAAGATCGGATTCTTAGGAAACCGACTCTCTAAAGGGTTTATAGATAAAAATTTCACCCTTCTTGAAAAATAAGACTAACAGACTTGAAGTTTTTCAAGCAAGTTACTTTTGTTGAGAAATCCGCTTGAAAGAAAAGATCCATTGCAAATTGGACTTAAGGAAATCGACTCCGAGAGTGAGAGGGAACTATAGGAACGTTGAAGCTAAACATACTTCTGTTTTCGAAATTCAAATCTCATCCTTTTTAAATCAAGATATAAAGATTATCAGCATATTTTTCAATACAGTTTAAAGCTTAATGTTACTACTTAGAACTCACAACGACTTAGAAAGAATGAATAGTATTAAAAATACTATGACTTATATAGGACAAAATACTAAAATGAAATACCCAGTGAAACTGGTGGTTAACGACTAATAACGTGTATGAAGTATGCGTTGTAACATCTATTGATTATGCAGCAACTTTTATAAATATATAGTTTAATTTATTTCAACAATTTCATGAAATAATGCCTAACTGTTCCAATATACGGAACTTATTTTAAATTTTGCATGCTATTGGGTTTCTCGAATAAAGCTTCCACTTAAATTTTTAAAAATTACGATCGCAACTAAAGATTACTACCAGAAAAATGAAGAAAATTTCGCTAGTTTAAACACAGGCGATAATTTTGCGAAATTGGTAACTTGACACCATTGTTCCATCTTCTAATTGAGCGAGCGATCGAATGAATAGAAAGAGCAGGCAAGGAGATACAAAACGAGTGTTCATAATGATAGTGAGATTTTCGATACAGCGATCAATAAAGATACCATCTAATAGCTTGAAAGCTGCAGAGTAATGCATTTAATATTCCAAAGATTTTGCCAAGGCATTTTAAATCGCTTGAATACTCTTCAGCAGGAGTCAACACACATATTACATTATTCTGAGGAATTGACTGCAGCATGATAAATTACGATGGATGAAAAATCACCTTGCAGGATGGATTTTTAAAATAGTTTCAGGTGTATCTAGTTGTACTTCTTTAAAGTTTTTTGAAAAATAATGCATTTTAGCAGCCTTTTAAAATTTTAATCTTGTTGAATAACATTATCTCTATTATGACCTGATTACAATATATTTTAAGCATTTAATTGCAAATCGCTTAAAGGTTACATCAGTTGTAAATAAACACGCTAAGAAATATTTTATGGGATCTATTTAAATTTTTTTGTGAAAAATAGGATCAACGTATATGACAGTGGTTCCACTGTTAATATTGAAATAAAAAAAATAAGAATTTAGATATTATTTTTCAAAAAGAACAAAACTGAAAATGAAATTCTCTATGACAGAATTCAGGAAAGAATAAGGTTACTATATTAACAGAGCCTTTTAGTGTAAACAGAAAGACTAAAAATGTGTAATTATTCTGTTTTAACAAAAAATGCAAATAATTATCGTCATTTTCTTTATGTTTGTTATATTTTCTGCCCTATGTTGTATTCTCTCTTTTTATGTTGCTCTAGCATTTTCTTAAGTCTATTACTATTTTATTACAGCAGAAATGATAAAAATACACACGTTTTAATTTGAAGCCATTGAATATTGCTCAGAGTTCACTGGCAAATAATATTATAAACGCCAATCATATTGACGGACTGGCGTGCTTACAAATTCTTGTTATGCAGGAAAGTAAACAATTGTAATTAAACACTGTCATATCTCTTTCCAAGAGTGAGACGTATGCATTGTAAAATGAGCAATAATCACACTTAGCTAAAAGCTGTGAGCTATGAATAATTTGAAAATTTTACTTCATATTTTTTGCAATGTAGGATCAATTACGAACGATTATAGACTGTTCAAAAACACCGAACCGAACAAAATTCTTTGTTAATAATTGTATATAAGACCTTATCTCTTAGATCCTTATCTATGTCCCCATTGCAATGTAAGACTGAGTATTACACCATATTTCAAATTGTGTGCGCATATATATATATATTTCAAAAATATACACAGAATAGTTATAAACCTAAGATAACTATAGTCATGATAGTGTAAAGTCTTAGCCACAGTAGTACTAAAGCAAACTCCTGGCTTAGGAACCAGGATTGCAGATTTAAACAAAATTTTGTGGCCAGCCAACCTTCACCTGTATTTGCTAATACTCCGGGCCATAGGGAAAGTAAGAAATTTCTAGAGAAGTTTAACTATTATTACAAAAAAACCATAATCTATTAATATAAAATGATAATATTATAGCCTATAATTATTCCCAGAATATGTTAAACAAAGCTAAAACAATTAGATAAAGACTTACCACGTGAGTACAGCAAAACCATTTTATCGGGCGACAGAAAGGTGAATATCAGTAACGCATAAAATTAGTAAGTTTTGATAAAATAACATTAAGTATATATATATACATTTAAAAACTAAACTTTGTTTTAAAATTTATAGAAAATAAAAGTACAACCCAGACATATACAATTAATTTTAAATAAAATATATTATTGTTTATTTACTTAGCATGAGGCACCATCTATCGATTAACTAATATATATATATATATCCTCAAAATCCACAACCGTTTGAAAAAGAGGTACACAAACATGAATATTTTGTAACAATAAGAGAAATTCTTTTAAGATATATGAAACATTCTTCATAGCATGCAGAGTGTACTTACAGAAAGCAAACATTTAGGGGTTTTTGTGTGTTCCACTATTATAAAATAAAAAATAGTTTAAAAAATTTAAAATTGAAAATCAAAAGAAAATTCTTCCATTTTTGCATTCTGTTTGAACATCTGCTTAGTTATGCGAAATGAAATAAAAAATGTGCTATTTTTTTTGAGCTTTTTGAGCAAATAAATGACCGCTTAAGGGGGTTAAAGAAATAAATACTTGGAGAACTTTCTAAATTTTTGTTACACCTTTTGTAATTGAGATTGATCACTAACACACACAAATGCGCCTCAATTGTACCTCAGTCCCCCTCCCCAGATATGTTTACCATAAACTGCCCTTGAGCCTTACTATGATCTAAATGCTTCAAAGATATGAATTCCCAAGTTTCATTTAATATATTCGACGTGCTTTATGCCTCCCTTGACAGAAGATCAGAAAAGCGTTATTTTTCACTTGAGATCTAATACCTATACTCCAAGTGTGAGCCAAAACAATTTCCAGGACCTCAAAGAAATAAAATTTGAGAAGAATTCAGGATACATATTTAGAATTTAGAAGGGTTGTTCTCAGGTTTATCATTTAACCATGTAGTGTCTCTCTCAGGGAACAATAAACACGTCACGAAAATGCAAAAAGGCATAAAATAAAATTTATGTATCCTTTATCACGGATGAAAAACGATCTTCGATTACTGCTGACTGAAAATCGTAATAAATTTATCGTTTATACATGCTATTAAAATTCGTACTATAACCATAAAGTCGTATTTAACGAGAGAGATAACGCAGGGTAAGTTCTAAGTCTTGGTAAGTTTACCAAAAAGTAAACGTCAATGCTTAACAATTACTCGTATGTCATAAAACAGCTATTAACTTCAACTAAATCACATTTGAATTGTCATTGCTTAAAATTAATTATAAGGTTCGTGGTAAATTTCGCTCGGAAAACGGGCCACGATCTTTTTTCTCTTTTTTCCCCCTTCGTAGCATTGGAAATGATTAAGAGTTTTAATACACACAATGATAGCTATTTGAGTAACATGTAGACGTTCTGGCTTAGATCATTTCTTTCTTCTGTCCAATCTTATAATTATAATAATTCTTCATGGGATAATTAACTTTTAGTGCTCTACCCGTTACATCGTAGCTCGCAAAATATTGTATAAAGTATTTTTTGTTTCTGTTTCTTAAGATAGTTAACAAGGAACTCGTTTGAGGAAACATAAACGCTTTATTGAAATAAATTGGAGTTAAGTTAGTACATTAGAAATCTGCTTTTTTAAATATCTCCATCATAGGGTGCTAATTATGATACGAGAAGTTTTCAGTTTTATTTGTATTTTTCTGCTTTTCTTTTCATGGTTGTTATCTTCTATCTCTCTTTCCAACTTTTGAAAAATATGTAGAACGAAAGGAATGTGTAATTAAAATAATTATATCAATAACTACTTGTTTTGAGTTCTAATTATTATAGGAAACAGAAAATTCGATAAAGTATATAATTGTGAAAGCCATAAGATGAATAGTGGCAAAATTTGGAAAGAAATGAGAGAAAGCTGTTTTATAGCTTTGATATTTTTATGTCAATTATTTCAAACTATAATTTATTTGTTAGAGGCACACTTGAAGAATTTTTATAAGTATTTAAACTTTTTTTAAGAAGTTGTGATGGCATGAGATTATTTTCAGCATTTTCTCGAAGAATGATTATTATAATAACAATTATTTTTAAACATATAATAAGTATGGTGAGAATAAGCCTACAGAATTTCTGGTCATTCCATTTTTTTAAAAAAAATCGATGACAACATCTTGCATATTTCAAATTTTTGAAACTTAATCATTTATTTTTGTGTTTAAAATATTTTACAAAATGAAGTAGACATACTTTAATAAAATATAAAAAAGTAGCAATTAAATAAATGTCAGCAAAATAATCTTTTTAGGAAGAAAGATGTCATTAGAATAGCTCATAGTAAGGCTTAGAAGTATTTAACTATGCAGAAACAGTGCATTTGACGCTTATTTTTTTATCCTTAGAAAATCCTTTCAAGCAATCATTGAAAAGGAAATAAAGAAAGGTTATAAAATAGGTAATACAGCACAAATCATTTCACATGCAAAAAGAAATTGACAATGTAATGAGGCGTTAAAGTGTTATTTAGGAAATACTATATAAGAAAAGCAAGCATAAAGAGGTGATAATACAATGCTGGCTTAAAATTTATGATAGTTTTCATCTTGTTTTGAAGTAAAATAAGGCACTTAAAAATTTTATAACAGGAAGTATTTTTTTGAAAGATAGTAGAAAGGAAATATCAAAACTTGAGAATAAAAGAATACCAAATATTTAGCTAATATTTTACCACACTGAAGAATTTTTTCCAGTTTAAAATGAAAAAAAAAATTGCATGATTATTTCAAATAATAAATGTAAAATGCTTAACAAAATATAAAGGCCAATAGAAGCAAGATATTATATAGAACAGAATGTATTATAAAAAGTATTGTTGAGTGGAATAAAATTATTTTTGTGAATTTCGCCTTGATGAATGGCAATATAGGCTATATAATTAAATAAATAAATTACCTGTGAACTTTTTAAAAATTCATAGTTGATTAATCTATTAATTATTCTATGTTAACTAAAAATAATAAAAACTCTTATTTTCTTAAGTAATATCTGTCAAAAATTCTTCCCTTTCGTTCCATATATCATAGCTATCGTTAAAATATGCATTGCACAACTAGAGGGCTTGCGAAACGTTTACTACATACAGTTAATTCATAACATTGTAAATTAAATTTCATCATTATTTGTCAATAAAATTAGAGCCTCAAACACCCTTTAACAATTGGAATAGGTGTATGATTTGTGATAGTTACAATTATAAAAAAAAATGTCATTTTCGCAATCTTTATTTTGTTGAAATCATTATAATTTCTTACGCCTTCTCTTCCATCTTTCCTCATGCCATCGATTTGGCATTCATAACATAATAGTGCATTTTCATTCAAATGATTTCTTAGTTAAAAACTTGATGTTACCAAATACTACAGTTTTCTATAATAAAACTAAATCGTATGCTACTTTGATTTTTATTTTTTAAACATAAGAAACAAACTTACCCAGAGAGCGAAGCAAATAAAAAAATGCTAGCATTAGTATGAAAAATAAGTTCTTGATCATGCTTTTTTATACTGGCTCTCGGTGTCATTACTGTTGCTCATGATTTATATATGCACCACCCAGCTAGTTATTAGCATTTCGAATAGTGATATTCTTGTCTTCAGAATACTAGAACTGTTGGATGCTTTTTTATCTGTCGCTTCTCTCTTTAAATATGGTGATACAATTTTAAAACCGAACACTGTGTTTCGAATAATTTTGAAACCTGGCGTTACATCTCTTTAAATCATGTATGAATTTTGTGAATTAAAAGAATATATTATATAAATTTTTCATAATATATGTAATTTGCAAAAAATTTGTTTACTTATTTTTTGACGAAAGAAGTGTATTACTTTCCCACAAGAGTAAACCTCAACTTATTCATTTCAACATTTTTTATTTTTATTACAACCCCTTTAGAAATTCTGCTGCCTTGAAATCAAATTTTTTAAAAACATTAACTTTTAAAATTCATTAAAAAAAATGGAATTCTTTATGAATATAGAAAATTAAAGGAAGGTGCAATGAATGGAAGACATATATCTCGAAGCAAACAATTACAAGGTAGAAAAATGAGAAGAAACCTTTTTGGTATGTTCAATAAATTTGTCACAAATGTTTGTAAAATGATTTTAAAAAGTATAGAAGAAGGTGAGTGTCTATATAAATCTAATACAGAAGAAATGGAAACAATAATAGCCACAAATATTCCACCATTACAATCTACTGATGAACTTAAACAACAGTTTTCTGTATATAACATTGGATATCTTACTCATTTTTATTATTTGCTTAACATGTTTTGTATCAAGTGTTTCTGGAACAGATCTTATATACCCTAGAAGAAAAATTCTATCTCTGATTTTCTTATTATAAACTTCTACTAATAAGTATACGTATTATTACAGGAGTATAAAAGACCATTGTAAACTAAAACACTTTGTTAAAGTTTTCAGAAATATCTTGTTTTTCTAATGAGCTGGGCTTTTATGGGCATAAATTATTATTTAAGCAGTTCATTTAGACTGAAATTTATTAATATCCTTGATATAGAATATTTTCAATTTTTTCATTTAGGTCAAACTACGTTTTTATAAATAATTTAAATCACTAAGCTAAATAAATGTGCTAATATTATTTGATTTAATTAATTTTTTTGGACTATTTATTAAGCTAATTAAAATACCTTTCGGATTTTGCGTGAAAAAAATTCAAATATTTCAAGGGATTTGAAGAGAAATTTGCTTATCATGTATCAGTTTAGGACTTTATTTTTCAAATTAAGAAAAAAAACCTTTTAAAATGTCCTCCCTTAAAACAAAAAAATAGTTTATTTTTTCTTTTATTTTTTCTCCTTTTTCTATTTGTAAAACAGAAAGATAGAAAAAATAATTTGTGATCTTCGCAGTAAAATAATTTTAATATGTGAAATAAAGATAATTTTTATGCTTACAGTTGTGTGTGTGTTTAAGAAAATGTTTCAAGTTTAATTCCTCACTTAAAGAAGCGGCAATTACAATTACATGCAGTCGAGAGTTTGTGTTTAGAGTATGTGTTTCTGAGAACATTTTTTATTATTTCCTGAGTAACTAAAACCTGTTTATTCATAATGCACATTTTAAATTAATTCACACTAAGAGACTCGGATGAATCTCTTCAATATATTTCTCTTAATTGCCACAGTTTCTGCATCTGCGAATAATTTTATTTACTTTTGGACTCTGTTTCAATATTTAAGGAAAAACTATTTTGTAATTTTTTGAAGCATTAGCCAGAAGCTACGATTTCATTTAATTGCATGTTTTCTGTAGCAAGTGACTCTTAAATGTTTACACTTTTCTAGAGATAGGGTTAGAATAACATTGTAGAAACATTCTGATTCTACTAAATATTTGTTTTTCCTCAATTCGTTCACAAGAAATGTAGAGTTAAATAAGTAAAAGCAAAAGTTGAATTTTTTTTAAATCGGTAACCTAACGAGAAATATTCTTTACTAAAACTTACGAAAAAAAATGTGAAACTTAAGTAAAATTGTAAATCAAAATGCGATTTTTATTAGGAAAAAAATCGTATCCATTTATTTCTTTATTACACAGTTAAAATTCACTTTTATTTTTAATTTTCTACAAATGTTATTTTAATCTACTAAAGAGAATTATACTAAACAGTTGTAGCACAAAAGATTTGAATTATGTAATCTAGCATTTTTCCAAAAGCAGATCTAAAAATAACAAAATATCATTTTAAATTTTAACTATACGAAGTATTTATTCCCTTGAACTGAAACAATGTTTTTTTTTTTGCGCTTCCATTTTTCAATTTTTGAAATTCAACGTTTTATTTAGAGAACACTATAGTTTTAGAGTCACTACAGAGAATTTACACTCCAGGTTGATTATCACTACAGATACTGGGCAGAATTTCCTAAAATTAGTTAAGTGCATAGTTAATAATAATAATGAAAAAAATCAATCGTAGAACAACTAGGGCAAGTACGCATTATCAAATGAACAGTTCATTTATGTAGAAAATTCTAAGACAGAGATTACAAGACGAAGCAAAATATGGTCCCTCTCTCATAGGGAATATGGCCCCTCTCTCATAGGGAATATGGTCCCTCTCTCTTGACAGTTATACAGCTACCTAAACGGGAATTTATGTTGGAAATACGACAATATATATATCCCTGTGCAGTCGATCCCACTAAGTTACATTAAAGTACTTGCGGGGCGTTACATTAAAGTTTCTACAAAATTGCTCTTGAGATTGCACTGTCCTAAGTGTCCTGATTATTCACTAAGTGCCTGATTATTCCATTTCCAAATCTGGGTGGTTACTCATCTTATGCGACCGACTGGGTGACGTAGTTGGTTTGGCGCTGGCCTTGTACATCAAAGTTTGCGGGTTCAACCCAAGCCCACGTCAAAAGATTTTCATGATGCAAAAAAATCGAC
The DNA here is from genome assembly GCA_019973975.1 of Trichonephila clavata. Lineage (NCBI taxonomy): Eukaryota > Metazoa > Arthropoda > Arachnida > Araneae > Nephilidae > Trichonephila > Trichonephila clavata. Next base: position 29,473 of record BMAO01039378.1, on the reverse strand, counting down.
AGCGTCCATGTCATACGATTTATTATGCGGCTTGTTTGGAATGGGTGCTTTCGGCAAAATTAAATCCAAGCACAATTTCGCAACGTCAAAGCTCAGATGCCTCCCTCGGGGAGGAAATTGGCGTCAAAATTGCAATGTGGTAATTGATATCCACCTATATGGTGCCACACTAAAAAGTGATACCAGCTCCCAGGGAATGAATGAAGTCTGCAGTGGTAAATACCAATCACAGTCCCATTAGAAAAAAAATATGCGTGTTTTTCCGAGTTCTATTTAATATTGAAAAAAGAAAAGAAAAAGAGCAAGAATGTGTGTGTGTAGGTATGTAAAAACGAGTGAATCTCGGAAATTGGCATGAGTGTTTACCAAATGTTTTTTTCTAAATTTACAGTCCATATGCATGCTAATGTAATTGATGATTCAATTTGCAAGTTTATTTGGAAATAATGGTTTTACCTTTCGTTCAATACTTTTTATGAATCCTACTAAATGTGCAAATTCCCTTAATTTTGAAGATGGCGATGCTCCCTCATGATGCCACTCCTGTATCCAGTTTTGTCAACCGGCGTACCACCGTCACCGCACCTCTCTTTTCTGCAGTGTTCATAAGAAGCTTTTTTTAAAGTGGATTAGTCTTTACGCATCTTATCGTAAGGTCGTAATCTTGAAGAGAGAAGTCAAGTGGGATTTCTCTGCAATTGTTATTATCGGCATGATATTTGAAAAAATATGGTACATCTTGCGTGACCAATCTACGTTAGACCAATTTCAATTGTCCTGTATTCCAGTTTTTTTGTGTGACTAAATATCAACATTTCTTATAACGCCAGGATTTCTGCTATTACGAGAAAAGGAAACAGAATCATTCCCATGGAGAGATTTATATTTTAACATAGTATCATGCATCACCATTATACAGTAAAGCTTAAAGAAAAATGTTTGTTTTTTTGTTTGATGGTGTTCTAGATATGAAAATAAATTAAAAGAACGCCGATCAACATCTAAAAGGCAATTTCAAGGGGATGACAGCCTAATCAGTAATGTAAAGAGAATGTTTAAAAACTTTTCTACAATTCAGACAAAATACTTGGTATTGGATATATAAGCGAAGGCTTTTGTTGTGTATCAGCAAATTATCCTTTTAGTATTGAACCAGTTAAATTTTTTTTAGGTAATTAGGGTTAAATAGGAGATGGTACTATGCTAAAGAAAAGTGGAAGCATAAAAATCAGCAAACAATGCTTTTTCTAAAAATTTAAAAGAAGTACTTAGATTCGATTGAGATTTGTAACCACCTTCTATGAAGATAAAAGGAGAGTTGAAAAAGTGAGACGAATAATAGAATAAAAGAACATAAAAGTTAGATTTATTTTAAAATGTCTTAAAAATAGTATGGATTGCATTTGTAGCAAAAAAAAAATTTAATTAAAAATATTGCAACAAATACATTTGTGTATTAAATGTCATTTCACCTTTTCTGACACCTTGAGTCTTTGGTGTGTTACCCACTTACTGTAATATAAAATAAATAATAGCTTAAAAATGAATCTTGTGAATTTTTTATGCTCGATAGGAATAGTAGCTACAGAAAAGAAATATAAATTAAATGTCTAAAAGATACACAAACCAAAGTAAATCCTGGAATGGAAATTCTTCATTTTTTCTGATCTGAAAATTATCAACTTTTATAGGAAATAATTTTAGTGCCTTTTCCTCTTCATCAAAAGTTTTAGTCTATCTCCAGCGGATGACATTCTTTTTAAATATATTGTACTATGTATCTAAACGACTTTGTATCTAGAATAACGAAATCAACAATATTCAATGAAATAAAAAACCTTATGTGTGAAGATAGGTGGAATTTTATTCAACCAAACTAAAATGCCCAACATTGTGGAACAATAGTAAGAGTGAGAAGCATTTATATATATTCGAAAGACTTAGACAATATTAGGGAATATATTCTTGGTATAGGATATGACATTGACAAGTACGTCTTTCAACCTTTCATCTGTTTTAGTTAATCCAATAAAATATTTATTAGTTACGATTGATTTATGATAAATGCGTCTAAAATACAAAAGATTATGCACAATATCATTTCTCTTCTTTCGTTAGTACATAAATGTTAGAGAAAAATGGTTCATATTTACTTGTTTTTATCCTGATTTGATTACGATAGTTAACTAGTTTCTAACTAGATTTTAAGAAGGCAAGATCAGAAGAATGAAGTGAATAATAACAGAAGAGAGAGAATTTTGACTTTTGCTTTCTCATCTAATCATTAATTTTTGTTCTTTAATATAACAATGAAATTAAGACAGTTATAACTTTAATTGAGTTGTCTCCACAAATTAGAACAAAATACATCGTAGAAAAAATGTGATTTAATTTTCAGTAAGACATACTGTTTGAGTTATGTTTATATAACCATGATTATGGAATTATTACATGATTTAACCAGTTTTGTTATTTTTGTTGTTTAATTTTAACGCATAAAACCGAATGCAAAGGTAGCATTTGTCTCAATCATCAATATTTCGTAAATATTTTATCACAGTTTCAAAACATAGGGATAAATGAAGTTAGGATAGAAGTCTTGAAATGTAATTTATCCAGAAGTGTTTTGAATGAACTCATGCGAGTTTAATACAATCTACTTTAAAATTTATTATTTTAATAGATTTATTGATTTGGATTCTTTTATTTTGAGAGAAAAATAACTTTTCCAATCAGATCATAATATTTTATAGATTTGAAGAAATACTATTATTATTGCCATTATCTATGACTTTGAGATACCTTATTAAAAAATAGCTTTGATACTTCAATAGAAATGAATGAAGATAGCGATGTTGCTCATATACTTTGTTTCCCAGTTAGAAAGTGAAGAATCCATTATCCAGATTAACTTACTTCCTTACTCTACGTAAAAAAGCAAAAAGCCTTAGCAAACTTCACTGTGTCAATATTTGTTTTCTCTCACAAAATCATAAAAATACTTTTAATCAGCATACACTGTGAGCTGCCATTTTCTTATGATACCTGACAGTTTTATGTAAATGTGCTACTGCATAACAATATTTCAGCTAAAGGACTAGGTTAGGACATAAAAAAAGCTTTCGTGAGATAGTATAAGAAAATTTGCAAATAAATATATAGGAAAAGAATGCGATTTGACGAATTTCGGGATTGGGATAGCTCAGTTGATTGGTTATTTACGTCCCACTCCAAGCTATTAGCAATGGACCTCGCAATTTTGAACATTAAACGGGCAACGAGACTGACACCTGAATTGGTAATCCCATCTCCTATAATTCACACCACGGCATCATTTGGGGCTTGGATGGATGGAATCAGTTTTAGCAAAACCACTGTATTTGTGAGATGTTCACGGGTAGCCTAGTTGTAGAGAAAGTGTATCAAGACGCATATTGAGAAGAATCAAGGCTGTATTAAAAACAAAAAGTGGTCTAAAGTGACACTGAGGTTGATAAAAATTAAAATAACATGCAGTGTCTTACAATACAAAAATTTCTTGCTGTTACCTAGTTTTTAAATTGTTTATAATGTATAAACTATTTATAATTTAGTTTATAATGTGTTGGGGATTGAAGTAGTTTAGAACTTCATCGTTCTGTAATAAATATTTTGAAAATTGGAAAATATTATATATATATGCTGCGATATAAAAAGTTTATTTATAGCATTTCAAAAGAGAAAAGATATACATAAAATTGCAAAAAATCGTTTTGAAAATATTTGTTACACAAACTATACAAAAAATGTTAGAATATTGAAGTTTTTGAGATAATATAGATAATTAGATTCTCAAAAGACTTCTGCTTCGAAGTAGCTGAAAAGACCATCTGATTTGAAAAAAAAATTATCTAAGACTGTCTATTATATCGTGATCAAAATTACATTCATCTTCTCATTACGAGAAGACATCATTATATTTATTAACTTTCCAGATGAAAAGAAATTGGTACCTGAAAAGGTATGTAAAAGTGTTTAATCCCTGTAGAAATATAAGAAGGGTTTTGAACATACGAAAATGTTCCGTTGGACGCCATAGATTTGTAAACTCCACTCTTCCAACTGATGAATCCTAAATCAAATTTATTTTGTTGTAAACGAATTTTGTTCGACTTTTTGTTTAAGTAAAGTAAGGTAGACACTAAATTCTGCTAGAAGAAATACAAATGTAAAATATCAAAGAATTACTGCAATAATATTGCGTTAATAATGTGTAACATGATAGAATATTAATTTCTCTTGAAGTTACACTCGAAGAATGACATATTTAACTATTCCGAAATAAATTTTATCAGAAACTGTCTCTAAATGGAATATAAATTTTTGAAGTTTTGAAGTTTAATTAAAAATAAAAATTCTACCCAAACACACTGCCCTTGAATTGAAAACAAATGATTGTTTGCAGCTTTAAACATATGTTATTACACTTTCTCCAAAATCTTATTTACGTTTTATTGAACATATTTTTCTCTTCTCTCTCTCTCTCTTATATATATATAGTTAAAGTCCTAAGCATAATATATCGTAAAAAATATTAGCCACATAGTACCATAACAAATTCTTGGCCTTAGGAACCAAGAATGGAGCTTTGAGGCCAGCCAACCTTCACCTGTAATTTACCTATAGTACTAAGTTATAGGGAAAGGAGGAAGTACTATAAATATGTCATGAGAGATTAGTAGATAAAATGTACTAATGCTGTTATTAAATAAAATTATAACAGGAAATTTTTTTAAAAAATACTTATTTAGTATAAAAATTAAAATATATTGTATGAAAACTACTAAAATGGGGGAAAAAACATACCCAATAATCCATAAATTATATGTTATTTTAGGATTATTAACTTTAAAACTGTACAAGACAACCACGATAGTTTTCAATATGTGAAAAGAATTTCCCAGGCGACGCAGATTTTTTTTGACAAAAAAATGGATGTGCCACTTGAGTGTGTATCTTGGCTCAGAGACAAAGTCTTTTACTCAAAGTGCAAGAAAACTTTCAGACACAATATATAGAGCTACAAGACCGACCAACTATCCGGACTTGGTATACATCATTTATGGAAGCAGTGTTCATAAACGAGGGTGGGTCGCCTATCTGTTTCTGACTCTAAATGAACAAGCAGACGTAAGCAAGGAGTCCGGCAAAGTCGGTGCGTATAATACCGAGAGAGTTGGAAATGCCATGATGAAAAGTGCACACATTCTTGCATAAATGGTTACGTCATTATGCTTACAAGGTGCAGCTGTAATTCAAACACTAAACGTTTTTCTCAGTGAAAGAAGTTACACTCGGAATTTTACCATGTTGCGTCTATTTTTTAGTTTGTTAGTTTGGAAACAAAGCATGATCTTTATGAGTTATAACACATCTTAAATACTATTTGCTTTAATGTAGTATAATTTAAAGTGGTTAAGCTTAAAGTTGTACAGAAAATTTGTGTACACCTGTGGTATACCATGATTTCATGTTATATGCAATGAGAAATTCAGCGTTCAGTTTCTTTTCAGGTTTAATAATGTTAATATTTCACCATCTTAAATTTGAAGATATGTATATAAGAATATTATCTAAGCAAATATATATATATCCTTTTTATTTTGTAGTTTTAAACACATTTAGCAATTTTAACTTGGAACAGACTGTATAATATCCCATAAGACTGTATTAAATTTAAATATAAATTGATTACTAAATTATTTATATTAAAAAATTATAGCGTTGGTATTTCAATTATGCTTAAGTAAATATTTAATTGTTAGTAAGCCTTTTATACTATTATCCGTTATATATCTAATTTATTATCTTTGCTAAAATAATTTACAGAAAATTTTCTGGAATCCTAGATTATTGCAATTTTTGTAATGAAAATTACAATTTCTTTCTATAAAGCGAGCTGAGGTGCTATAACTAATGTTCAACTATTTTTAATAATAATATATATGATTATCTTAATTTATTTATAACTTTAAAATAATCATGAATTATATCCATTAAAATTTGAACTAGAGTGCTTAGGTAAACAGAATCATAATAAATTTTCTTTCAATGTGGTGTTTAGATCTAGCAGAAAAAATGCAAAATGCCAAAAATGTTTAACGACAATTATCGAAAAATCTCAGGGAAAAAAAGAATTGCTTTGTTTAAGAACTTAATACCTTAAATAGGTTCCTAAAGCTTCATTTAGGAGTTGCACTCTTAATTCTTTGATTATTTCATTTTCATTCTTTTTTTATATAGATGGGATAATGCGTAATGGTGTTTTGATCAATTTTAATGTTTGTAAATTTTGAAAAAATAAAAAATTTTGTTTATAAATGCTCTCAAGAGGACTTTCTGTAAATACAGTTTATAACTTTTATTTCTGATCTATTTTATGGAGACTAATTCTTTAAGCTTTTTTAAAGCTCAAAAAGGATTATTTTATTATTTTTGTTCATCGAACACACACACACATTCAGATTAAATGATTATAATTTAAATGTTGATTTAAAAAATGGAACGATGTTTCGATGAATTATATGACGAAAATTCTTTCTTTGTATTGCAGATTTAGCATATATTTTTTATGCTATTTTACGTGATGAATTTTTTCAATGTTTACGCAATTAGTTCATGAAATAATCTAATTAATAACAATTTCCTTTTTTAACTAATGTATTATTTGACAATGATTATTCCTTCAATTGGAATAATGGATTTCATAAGCTTAAAAATTTCAATATTATATTGTTGCGTAAATACGGGGTTCGAGGATTTTATGCAAATCAGTCACAAGGAAAAGAGAGCTCTTTAAGAGCGATGAGAATTAGTCGAAAACCAATCCTTGAAATACAGGATTCAGCAGCAAAATTTGCAGAATAAATATCAGAAGGAATATACACCTTCCACAACGCTAAGACAGTGTCTAAAATATAGGTAGTCTAGATTATTCACAAGCACCGCTCGTCCTGCTCAACAGCTGAGCCAATCGCAAGTCAAAGCAATACTGACTAAACGCTAGTCAAAACAAGACTGACTCAGTTCCGGGAGCGTCTCCCTATTTATAGTCCTTGCGGATCCTTCGAGAAAGATACACTTGCGTCATAGATCGTGAAATTATTGGATATCTCCTCTAATTTCCCGAAAAATCCATAGGGTCCCGAGCTTGCCAAAAATGGTCACCAACATGGTCGTCAAGTCGCCAAAATAGTCAGCAGGCGCCAAATTGGTCACCAAAAAAGATGCCAACTTGGCTCTTATCGCTACGATTTCGGCAAGTTCCCAGTTAATCGCTATTATAACGTAAGGGACGGCATTGCTTGCGAATATATCACAAATTTAACATAAAATAAATATAACATAGAGTAATATAAGGGCATTACACATCCAAATACAAATTATTTAAAATACTTTGTACAAAATTCGTAGCAATACACATGAAGAAGAGCGCAAATTCTCTCTTTCTCGTATTCAACACATGTGCATAGCAATTTTTAATTTATGATATTTCTTAAATCTTATGTGCTAACTGATATGTACAATACTGAGTTTAGACTAAAAAATTAAAAATATTTGTCTATATAAAGCAAAATATATAATGTGCTACACAAAAAATTTCTTCATCTTGATTTGCTCTTCTGAAAAAAAAAAAGATTGTTAAGGTAATGTGTAATTTAATGGTTGTAATAATAATAAAGAATTTATAAGATATATTGTTTAAAACATGATTACCCAATTAGGTATCTTAAATCTCGCCATTAAAGTAAATATGTTTGTTTGAATTCCCGTCAACATTTTAATATCTATTATTTACTTTACTTAATCATAGATTTCACTACTAATTAAAGTTTTTGAATTTTACTCGAAGTTTTTATTTTTAATTTCAACACATTTTAACTCTTAAAAGAAAATATTTAAATTTAAAAAATATGGTTCTCATATTACATATATATAATACATAGTATATATTTATTAAAATTTTTTTTCCCGGAAATAAAAATTTTCCATTTCCTGTAATTTAGATCTTTATAGTAATTATTTGTTAAATTATTTTTTGATACTATTGGATTATAATGATTGTTAATTTTCAAATCAGTTTTAGGTAAAACCTGTTTTACATAACTTCTAACTGTATTTTCTCCTCTAAATTTTAGTTTTGACCAGTAATAAAGGCAAAAAAGGGGAAAGTTGACACATTAAATTTTGTTCATCCCTAGAATCTTAGCCCTAAGTCTTAGAGATCGCTAATATACTACTTTAAATATTTTGCTTTGTCATCCACTATCTTGCGATTTTTCTATTTTCTTGCTTATTACACTCATGGACAAAAAAAAAATAGGTCACCAAGAAATAATTTTGGGATTGTAACAAACTAGGCATGAAGGTACATGTCGGGGAAATATGCAACTGATTAGAAATGCAGCTGGATTGCGCATTATGTATAGCCGGTAGAGGGCATTTAACGTCATTCTCCTTGAAGTATAAAATAGGTAAATAAAGATTGTTTGAGTATGCTGAGTCGTTTACAAATGAAGAGGTGTGGTAGACATGCCATTGCATCGTTTTCGAAGAAAACATGAGCAGCTGTCGCAGTTTGAGAGGGGGAGAATCATAGGCATGATGGAAGATGGGTGGTCAGCTAGGCAAGTAGCTCGTCAATTAGGCTACTCTGATTGTGTTGGGAGGAGGTGTTGGGGCCAGTGGATTCGAGATATGTCATTTACACGAAGACCAGGCTCAGGACGCCTTTGACAGACCAGTCGTCGAGAAGACCACCACATCGTAAGAAATGCACGCGTACAGCCAACTGCTTCATCGGCCACCATCCAGGTATAGGTAGCACCTTCACTAGGGGTCCCGGTAGAAGGACATTTGGGATCGTGGCGCCCAGTACGTGTGCTGCCCTTGACGCCCACCCATCGACGCCTCCGTTTGGAGCGGTAGCACGCGCGAGGAAACTGGACTGCAGCAGAATGGAACCAGGTCGTCTTTAGCGACGAATCCAGATTCAATCTCAGCAATGATGACAATTGTGTTCGTGTGTGGTGACCACGTGGTGAATGCCTCAATCCTGCATTTGATTTACAACGACACACCGCTCCCACAGCTGGTGTGTTGGTATGGGGTGCCATTGTCTACAATACACGGTCACCCTTAGTATTGAAAGCCCAGCGGTATGTCCATGACATACTGCAACCACATATGTTGCCACTCATGCAACGGCTCCCAGGAGCCATTTTTCAGCAAGACAATGCTCGGCCTCATACGGCAAGGGTGTAACAAGACTGTCTCCACACTGTTACTACCCTTCCTTGACCTGCCTGATCCCCAGATTTGTCTCCAATCAAGCATATCTGGGATCATATTGGATGGCGAGTTGGGCATTCTACGAGTTTGAGTGAACTAGATACAAGGTTACTGCAAATATAGAACGAAATGTCTCAAGACTTCATACATAACTTGCATGCCTCAATGCCGGATCGGGTGCATTCGCGCTAGAGGGGATTGAACAGGGTATTAAATCCTCCGTTCTTTTACCTTTTTCTCTGAAATAAATGATCCTTTTTCTTTGGTTTTCTAATAATTTACTTACAGGAAAGTAGTCATTACGTATGTACAATTTCGTTTTATTTTGACGACTCCTTTTGGTGCGCTAAATTTTTGTCTATAAGTGTATTTTGTTGTGCAATAGAAATATAGTAAGTTAGCATAATACTACATTATATATATGTATATATATAATCCATAATAATATATACAAATAGCAGAAAACCTTAGTATAACCAGTCAAGACAGTAAGAAAGATTAGCCACAGTAGTACAATAACAAATTCTTGGCCTTAGGAACCAAGATTACAGGTTTTAACAAAGCTTTGTGACTTGTCAACTTTCACCTGTAATTTGCCTATACACTGGGCCATATGAAAAGGAAGATATATTATAGAGATGTAATTATTACCAAGTAAAATATAAAATACTATTATTATATAACGATAAAATTTTTTAAAAAAAACTACTAACTAGTGCAGAGTTAAAATCGGTGTTATAAAACTGGAAGATAAAATTTCGTGGGCACAGCATCAGGTTAATTTTTCCTGCCAATACAAAGACAGTACCGCATAAAAGTAAAATTAGTAAATTATGATAAAATAAAAGTAAGTCTATATATATACATTTAAAAACCTTAAATACTGATATAAAAATTATTGAAAAATAAAAGGAATTTTAAAGCATACATAATGATACTAAAAGAACTTGCAGTCCCATCTTTTGAGTAACTGTATAATTAATTTAAAAAAAGCCCTTAATGCAAACATTATTACATTTTGTCATTCCTCTGAGAACTATTAGAAATATAACTGTAAAGAAAATTAGCAGGATATTCGTGTTCAATACAATGACTAATAAAGGCACTAAAATTTAGAAATAAATTAGATTTATCACTAACTATTATGTTATTACGATAAATATAGTTAAGAACAATATTTCCATAAATATTGAAAGTGATATATTAGAATTCTAATATGGCACTTAGAGAATGTTAAAATCAAAAGCATCTCTTTTATCAAAGCATTAATATGCAACTTATAATCCTTAATATACAATAATACATCTAAGTAATTAGTTTTAAATGGATTATTATTAATTTTAACTAGGTATAAGTAATCAAAACAAAAGTCAATATTGGGACCAAAATTATTATTTTTGCCAAAAACAATTAGATCATTTATGTATCTAAAAAAAATAATAGTCATCATTAAGGAGCATAGTAACTTTGACCCTTCTGAAAATCGAATTTTTAAAAACATTTTAATAAATTAATATATATTGTTAAGAACGTTTTAAAACAAACCTCGTCGAAATCAGACAATAATTACGCTCTCAGCACTAAAAAAATGTAAGTGTCAAAAAATACTTGACCCTTAGAAAAATGTAAAGAAACAGATCGTTCGTTAGGTTCTGTTTGGAAATTTTTGATTTGTTATTTGTTTCATTAGTATCTCGCACTTAGAAACAACATGAAGTCTGTTGGCGACTCACCTCGTACTTTTAAATCCTGGTGAAGTGATGAGGTTGACAACACAATTTTACAACTTAGAGAATTACTGACCAAAAAATATCAGCATCTTACAAAACAACAATTGATATTGGTCTAAAATGAAGCAACATTGATATTTGATGATGGACTAGCTAATCGCCTAGATATTATGAAAATTCCGGATTTTAAAATAAATATTTTTCTGTTATTTCTGATTTTCAAGCATGATTAACGGGAGTAGAAATTGTCTATATCTCTCACAAAAAAAGGCTCCTAAAACACTGAGAATGAGAGGGGAAAAATATGCAGTAACACTTTATGGAAAAGAAAGCTTCAATAAATAAAATGGATACATTTTAAGCGTAAAAAGATTTATTTAAATGGGAAAAAATTTTAATTTAACCTTTGAACTTGATTCTCTCATTTTCTAAATTTCCCACTTTCCCACAAGATTTTTAAAAAAAGTATCGGTTGCAGACCCACTATATTTTATATGTATAATGTACTTGTAGATCTGCATTCTGTACGCCTCAATTTTTGTCATGGGATCAGTAGAATTTATCTTGTAATGTGATGAATACTAAAAAAAAAGGTATTTTAAATTTTTTCAATTTCTTTTAATTTTAAAATATTAAAATATGATTTATATTTAAAGCTGGATGTATATAAAATACAGACATTCTTAATCTTTCATTTTACATAAAAATATAGGATCTAACTTTAGTCTTCCGAAAGTTATCGTGTGGGTAACAGAAAGAAAGCTATTTAGCTTTTATTATTTGTGTATGCACACATTATGCTATTTTAAAAAATACAATAATTCTATAGCAAATTTTTTTCATTTATTTTAAACTTTGTACTTTGCTGCACGAACTGTAAGAAACTCATATTAAAGGAGAAGAATTTACTGGTTTATCAGGAATCGAAAAAGTACGTCAAAATGTGGAATATCAAGATTCCGCAAGGTATTATCCCCCTTAATATTACATTTATATTCATAAAAATTTAAATATGAATTAGCCAAACTCTATTGCTAGCATGGCCACCATGAGGCAAACCTTTAGTTTGTTTATACAATGAACCATTAAAATTAATGTAATTTTCTTTTAAAACTAAATCTATGAGAGTTTTAAATTTGTTGAAATTAATAGTTAAATTGTAATTCCTGTGATTTTCTAAAATTACTTTAATAATATCATTGGTATCAATGGAATAAAAGATCCTCAAAATCAAAACTATGAACTGAAAATATAAATATTTTTATTTTTAAATAAATCTATAATATCCGTACAAATTTTAATTATAGTTTTATTATTTTGTTTGTTGATGAAGTTTTGTAGAATATTATGCAGCATTTTATCTGAAGTAGTGATATATATTTTAAATCCATTTGTTGCAGTGTGAAATTTAACAGTATTTTTTTGGAATTCAGGTGTTAAAAATATATAAGGAAACTTAATTTTAGGAATGTAAATACCCAATTTTCCATATATAGCAATAATATGATTACTTATTTCTTTATATATCAAGTCCAATCTTTTAAAAGATTCATTGTTAAAAAAGTGTTCATTTAGCATATTATTATAAAAATATTTGCAAATTATTGAATAGCTGCCAGGCACTTTGTCAATGTAAACAATAATAAAATTCTTTTGTAAATCATAAATCATCTGTTTTACACCTTTATAAGTTGTTTTTGTTGCTCACGTCCATGTCTAGCCAAGCTATACCAAGTCCATGATTTCACTCCCTCTCAAAATTCTAACACCATTAGAAAGTCCTCATAAAGATCTTATTTTACATCTTTATAAGTATTCATATATATATATATATATACCAGGTGTATGCATATCAAATGAGACGATTTTTAACAGATGTCGCCACGCATATATGCAAACAATACGAAACCGTGACACTTGATTTTTTTATAGTTTGATCTTTGATACTCATGTTTAGTTTACATTTGGACGAGTTTCAGCGAGCATTGTATTTTTTTTACTGTGTTGAAAATGTCGAATTTTATGCCTTCCAACCACGATTTGCTGACAGCATTAATTTTTTTTTACCATCTGAAGAAAAATGCTGCCGAATCGCATCAAATGCTTGTAAAAGCATACGGTGGCAATGCTCTGAGCCGTGCGCAGTGCTACTGGTGGTTTGAAAAGTTTCAAAATGGTGATTTCGATGTGAGAAACGAGAAGCGTGGCAGACCAATAGAAAAATTTGAAGATGCTGAATTGCAAGCATTACTCAATGAAGATGATGGCCAAACGCAAGAACATCTTGCAGAACAATTGAATGTTGACCAGAGCACTGTTTCTCGTCGTCTCAAAGCAATGGGCAAGATAGTAAAGGTCGGTAGATTGGTACCACACGAGCTGACGGACCGTCAACAGGAAAACCAAAAAATCGTGTGCGAAATGTTGCTTGCCCGCTTCAAACGCAAGTCATATCTCCATCGTATTGTGACTGGCGATGAAAACTGGATTTATTTTGGGAATCCCTAGCGTAATCTATCATATGTTGACCCCGGACAGCCGTCCAAATCGACCGCAAGGCCGAATCGCTTCGGCCGCAAGACAATGCTGTGTATTTTCTGGGATCAGGAGGGACCAATCTATTATGAGCTTCTCAAACCCGGTGAAACCGTTAATACTGATCGCTACAAGCAACAATTACTTAATTTGAACGATGCTATACTCGAAAAACGCGAGCGATACAAGAAACGGCAGCACAAAGTGATTTTCCTTGATGACAACGCACCTAGCCACCGTGCTAAACCGACCAAGGACATCGTTAAGGCGCTCAGCTGGGAGCCCTTAGCGCATGCGGCTTATTCGCCAGACTTGGCTCCTTCCGATTACCACCTATTTGCATCATTGGGACACGCAATGGCTGACCAGCGCTTCACTTCTAACGAAAACGTCAAATCTTGGCTTGATGACTGGCTGGCCTCAAAAGACCGATCATTTTTTTGGCGTGGTATTCACAAATTGCCCGAAAGATGGGGGAAATGTGTAGCTAGCGATGGATATTATTTCGAATAAAGAAATATTAACAGTTTTCGCAAATTTATTGTGTTTTTTTTAAAACAATCGTCTCATTTCATTTGCATACACCTGGTAAAATAACTGGTACAAAAGAAGATATATATATATATATATATGTGTGTGTGTGTGTGTGTGAAATTTCATGTATTGTTGGGATTTAATGTAGTTTGGTATGTAGAGTATTGATTATTTGAGGCATGGATTTAGGCCTCGTTTATGCAAAACATGGTTGTATGGACTAACTATTGAGGACTCTCTCTCTCTGCACAGCCCATCAAATTAAACTGACTCTCAAACCTTTTCAAAAAACGTCTTAGGAGTCATCTCGAAAACTTTTCGTCGTCATTTTCTTTCGGGGAGGGGGGTAGCGGAATTCATCATAAAATAACAACCGCAAATAGAGTATTATGTTTCTTTAGTGATATGCTATTTTAAGATGATGGAATACTTAATACTACGGAAAAACTGATTACAGGAAATTTTTAACTTTCAGATGCAATATTTATTCTCTAAGAGTAGGTTTCAGGAATGTTGCAGTATTTGTGCTTTCCTATACTTGTAAATAAATATAAATATGAATTATTAAAACTGATATCAGAAACCTAGATCGAATTAAAAACACATTTGTAGGGAAAAAAACTTTTTTTTTATAAATCTGTGACATTTTAAAGCATATATCCACTTATATTGCCCTTCGTGTTTAAATTTAAAAGCCTTCCATACTTTTCCCACATTTTTTCTCTTCAGCATTAAAGTATGCAGTTACGGTACTGCACATTTAGCATTAGATTATAGAGGCGAATTATTGAATACATATTATTGTAAAAACTGCATTTAGTGCATAGAAATTCGAGGGAAAATAAAAGAGGATATTGTGTTTACGAAAGGAATATTTTATTAGACAGGATATTTAAGTTAAAATATAATAATAATGTTTGAGTAATATTTTCTATTAATGAAAAAGCTTTTTAAGCTTTATTTTTTTTAATATTACACGATGAAATTCTTAACATATAACTCACAAATTTAGCTCTTATTAAGCTACTTATATTATACTAAGTATATTGTGGTATTGTCTTACTTTAGGAATGAGGGAGCTTAAATAATAATAGAGCCATAATTTGCAGTATTTTTAATTTAGTATATTATACTCTAGAAATGTCGTCTTATTCTTCACTTCTGCATTACAAGCACAGAAAAGTAACTTTGTATAAAAAAGTAATCTGTATCTATGTACGTATTATAACTTTATCGAACTAAATAGGTATGAAATTATTATTTTTTTCAGAATATTTACAATCGATTTCTATACAGCAATGGATGTCCACAGATCAACCATCTTTGTTGATAGATCAAAAATAACAAAAATTCAAAAGAAAAAAAAAGCTCTTTCTCTTAGAAAACTTATATTTGAAATATTAGATTTCCTATCTCAGTTAACAGGACATTCATAGCTAAATAATGACACAACTTTAGAATAAATCTGAAATACTGTCTCGAGATTTAGCAGAAATTGGTTTGTGTGGTAAAAGCGCAAAATACGCTTTAAAACTGAAAATAATGCGCCGAGCGTACGCATTCCTATTACGCCAACGAAATAACGGTGGCAAGAAATGAGAAAATATTTCGTGTCCTGGAAAATGTATGTTCAAAACGTAGAATAAACTAACGGTATTTCCTTTCTCGCTTTATTTTATTTTTTAGACACGCAATTTCCTCGCCTTTTTTCTTTTCTTATCTCAGATTTTGAAAAGGATGTAGGTACACTACGAACTAGATGTTTGTGAGCAGAGGCATTCTTTTTCCCTTTATATTTTTTGGAATTTTCAACAGGCTCCGTGCTACTAAATAGATGCACTACCATTCTTGTAAATTGTTCTTGATTCAATAAAATTTCAGGCATTCGCATTATATCTCATTCTATGCGATAAAAACTTTTACTGGTAAATCGTTAAAGTTACAGTTATCTCTGCATTTAAATTTGGATAGATTATTTTACTCTTTTTCGTTGCCTTAATCCTTCAATGACTATATTATTTCTCTTTCAAATAAAAAATTAAGTATCTTTCTGAATGTAGTGTTGTTTAATATGTTAAAAATTTCCACATAAGCTCATTTTAAATAAGATATGTAAATATATTTCAAGATATTTGATTCTGCCAGAATAACGTAACACCTATACTTTTAAGTAATTACACTTTTATTCACTAAATTATAACATAGGAATAAGAACTTCTTAATTTAAGAATTATTCGATAAAACTCTTCGTATAAATAAATATACTCATTATCAATTAAAAATATTTCAAAGCAAACAGCATTTTAATAAAAAAGTACAAAAGTTTTTTTCTCGTGGATTTAAATGATTTTTTTTAAGCTTTAAGAACTATAATATTCTTCTTACAGAATTAACTGATTTGTGTGTGCTGTACTTAAAATCTTTTTATTCTAAATCAAGTTACTTTTTCCCTTCATAGCACCTACACTACTGGCCTTTCAAAACGCTTCATTTTGAAGAATGTATCCAACGGATGTGAAATATGCACTACGCATGTAAATGGTTAGCATTACAGTGCATAAATAAATCATAAGCGCTAGTAATGCCCCTTGAAGCATCATACAAAAGAATGAAAGTCTGTTTTTAGTTTTTAAACTATTCATTTTTTTAGTGAGAAGTTTCAGTATATCTCGTCAAAAATACAGAAGTAAGTCTTAAGAAAATGTTTCTGAGTTTTACATAAGAAGAACTATAGCTTATTGTGAGAATGCTGATTATCTTTCCTAGCAAATGGGCTGGTATAAAGGAAATCAAGGCTTACTAATTTAATCATAGAATCTGATTTGATTTAAATTAACATCGCACTTTGAAGCTGAACGAGAATTATTGCGGATGGATCTCTTAATTTTGAGCCTTGATGAAGTGATAAGGACGACACTTGAGCTGGAATCTCCCTCTCTATACATCCACACTACGCGAACACGAAAACTTCGAACTTCGGTTGATTAAGCGTGTGGCAGCCTCTCTAAGGCGGGTTTTCAGTGGCACCAGGATTCGAATCCACAGCTCATTAAAACCGTTTACGAATTCGCTACCTTAACCATTCGGCTATGGGGGCCATAACAGCTTCGTCACACTACCATGAGAACAGGCATGTCGTACTTCTCACAATGAGTGATTGTATGCAACACTGAGATGCCCAGCGTAACGATTAGTCTGTTGCAATCGATGTGAACAGGAACCATTCATGGTCTTGTTCTATAGAAAGGAATTCAAGAAAGGTACGTGCGTTACTGCAACTACCTTTGACTGTACACCATAGGTGTATGTGGCTGCAATGGCACGTTGAAAACCGATCATGGAAAAACGAATGGCACCGCATTGTGCCATTTTAGAAGAATTATGAATCTATCTGCAATATTACCGTGATTGTATTCAACTCTTTTATTATGCATTTCTAAACCGGATCTTTATTTTGTATTATGATTTTCTGTGTCATTGGATTTCACTCCCACGTCCACCCCAATACGTATTGCTGGAACACTCAACAACCACTACTACGTTTCTGAATTTTTGAAGTCTGTTTACGTCTCTTAACTTTTGTTCTTGCTTGCGGCTAGATTTCAACACGAGAATATGAGACTACACGTCGCACTCATCTTTCATCAATTCTTAACTACACTCTAGTTTGTACTGATACCTTAGTCCCCCCCTCCCCAATTCTTCGCCCAAGGAAGACATAAGGTCAATAATCATCTGCTGACTAATCCAGCGTACACCAACCTCTGCTACACCAGATGAATTTCTTCCACCAGTGGATGCAGTATGAATTGACGCATCTCCAAAACACATTCATAGCCTTTTCCCCTCAAGGTCAAGGGGTGCTACAGTACTTACGGCCAATCAAAATGGCAACAAAAAATGCAAATTTTTTCATGATCCACAAGTCGAAGGAGTCTTTTATTTAAATAATTTCACTCCTTTATTTTATATTATTTGTCAAATAAATTTGACTTTGATATTTCTTGTCTTTCATAGTATTTCATTTATAATGGCTAGAATGCATTTATCGGGATTAAAAAATTGCCATTACAAAATACTCGTAAATCTATGCTGTCCAATTATTTACCCTAAATAAAATTTCAAAAACTTATATTATTGTGATTCTGTAATAAGGAATGTATAGTATTGCACTGAATTTCAAGAGAAGATGGTTTTTATCTTTTTTATGAAAACTTTTATTTCTCAAGCATTTTATTCTGATATTTTATGAATTATGATCACTCCAAATTAGTTAATAGTTTTCATCACTTACTATCTAACATACAACTTACTTAAAACAAATATAAATAACCAATTAATTATGAATAATTTCAAATTTATTAACATGAAATTAAAGTTAAATTATACACAATAATATTAATTCTATAACATCTTTCAGATATAAATTTACATATTTAATTATACGTATATTAGAATTAGATGAAGTAATTTATATTTCTCCCTTTCTATAAATGCTATGCTGCT
This sequence comes from Trichonephila clavata, assembly GCA_019973975.1. Lineage (NCBI taxonomy): Eukaryota > Metazoa > Arthropoda > Arachnida > Araneae > Nephilidae > Trichonephila > Trichonephila clavata. The sequence goes on along the minus strand of BMAO01039378.1, from coordinate 10,838 downwards.
TAATCAATTTAAAAATCAAATATAAAGTTTTAAAATTATTATCCGATGTAAATCAGACTAATATATGTTTTAAAAGATATATAAAATTGTTTTTTCTTTCTTAATTTAATGTGTGTGGGTGTGTGAGTCAACTTTCTAGTTTCCTCTTCTTTTATCTAAGGATTTATCAGATGATTTTTTCTACATTTTTTCTGGTGAAAATAATTTTTTTTTCATTTAAAATATTTTGAACTCTCTCTCGATTAAAAAAAATAACATTTTAATTAATTCCATGTATTTTGAAGAACATGAAACCTTTTAATTAGAGAATTCCGCTTGTGATTTTCGTGATACGTATTTCTTTCTTTTTTTTTTTTTTTTTTGAAAAATATTTCGATAGACAGAGAAGAGTTAAACCTGAAGTTATCAGAAATTGCTTTAAAATCATTTTAAATGCTCCAATTTAAAGCCCATTAAGTTAAATCAAAATAGTTTCCTTAAATTATATCTTACTTTTCTATTTTAATTAAAGGAGTTAGGAACATTTCAATGCGTGTTTAAAGGGAAAATAGTTTTCGAAAATTCGGAGATATGAAAGCGAAGATCTTTATCTCTAATTAAATAAAACCTACCCTCATCAATTACTGTTAGATATTGAATTGAACCAGAGAAACAACCCGTCAAAAATTTACATGAAATGAATAAATTGGAATGCAAAATAATGTATAGGCTTCTATATAAAATTAGAAAATATCTCATTAATTATTCTAATAACTTCTGATTCAAATAGAGTCACTAGTTTTTCATTACGGAATAAATATAAAAATAAAAAGAATGTAATAGTATTTTTTTGCAATAATTCATCATAAGCAGATGTTATCAAAGAAATATTCAAACTTTACAGATAGACCGGTTATACCAATCATTTCGATTGTAAATGTTATTTGCAGTGATTTTGCTTAATCCAAAATCGAAACCATACCATTTTTTATCATATATTCTTTTTTGGTATTTAATTATGCATTTTAATATGGTATGAAAATTTATGCACAAAAAACTAATCACAGACGCGGTTAGTATTATTAGCATCTTCATTTGATTTATTTAAATAGTTTTTTGGAGTTATTGTGTTTATTTATCAACGGTTTATTTACTATTTTATAGAAAACATTAGATACTTAATATAGTTATTGAAACTGAACTATAAAATAAAACATAAATCAAACAGATGATTGAGAAATTCACGTCAAATATTTCTTCTAATTTAATTTTTACGATGTTAAGGCATCCGACACACAGTTCGTAGACCAATTTTTGCAAAAATTGATTTTCAGAAGAATTTAATTGTTTTAAAAAATAATAATTTCAAATAGTCATAATTATTAGATAAATAACATGTATTAAGCCTAGTGTTTTTTTTAAAAAAAATTATTTTTAAAAAATATTGGCAAAATTTTCAATGTTAAGAAAAACAGCATAAATAAAAATACTCTGGACATAATGTAATTAAGACCTTAGGTTTAGTACTCTACAGGGCTTATAACATATATGTTACAAATTTCATTTTATTTTATTGGGCCATTTCGGAGATATCCCATTTTTTTATCACAAATTATTTTGGGACAATTTCATCATTCAAATACGCATTTAAAAATATTTTTATAAGTTTGATAAAGTAAATATTATAAAAACAACTTAAGATTCTCTAGTTTTATTTGTTATTCTCGTCCTTCTTCCTATTTTTTTTTTTTTCTAATGGTTATAAAACCTAACACTTAAAAAAACCCTTTTCAAGCTGGTTGGATACATTAACAACTGCAGAGAAGCAAAGAGTAAAAATGAAAAAAAATCATACATACAATTTGGAATAAAACACGGAAATTAAAACAAAACAAAGCAATACCAGCAAAAGCACCCATACGAATTCGTTAATGTATGCATTGAAATGGAATGCCACTGCATTCCGGAATACTGATGACACAACAGTCAAATTATCAAAGTGGTTGCTATTTTAGTTTCTTCGATGTGGAACAGCACAATAAATAAACAAAAAATACATTTTATGTCTGACACTTTTACTTTCTTCACACGATCCAGTTTTTTCCACTCTACCACGCTCATAAAAGTATTAATACTTTTTTTTCCTTAATGAAATCTCTCTCTCTCTCTCTCTCTCTCTCTCTCTCTCATTACATTAAGACATGTGTTGGCATTTTTTAAATATTTAGTCAGAAAAGTCCTTCCCTTCCCCAATAACACTTTGTTTCTTCTATATATAAGACCTTCGAAATAAATATTGCATGCATAATTCACTCCAATTTAAATTATCGAAAGAAAGCACTAAAACATACAAGTACAGAAGGCTTACATTAGAAGTTTTTTAACGTCGAATGGTCAACAATGTTTGAATTCAGCATAAAGGAATGTCAAAATGTGAACTATTAAAAAGAAAATTTCATTTTTTTATTTTCCAATGGAATTGCATTCTTTAATCAACTACGCCTTTGCAGATGCAGCAAGTCACCAAACATGAAAGTCATTTCATGGTGGTACCATCCAGTCGTGGCCTGGTTACCAAAATTGGATGCTTGTATTAATATTTTAATTCAAGAACTCGAAAGATGCAAAATATTACAGCGATTTAATTTTGCCGAAAATACCAGAGCCAAATGGATAGTCAAGGGATCTTTTTCTAGCCACATAAGTAATCATATGACATGCGTGGCTACGATTTCATTAGCCAGAAAATCTATCAACTCCAGTCGTGGTCGAACCCGCAACCTTTGGCTTATGAAGCAGGCACACTGCCTCTAAGCCACCGGAGCTGATCCGTGCTTGTTCTGATAAAGCTGCAATGAAATAGTAACTATTTATAACAAGGTTTTGCATCCCCGGGATCCCGGTGGTTTTTTCAAATCCCAGGATCCCGGGATTAAAATTACAAATCCCGGGATTTAACTTTTGTATGAATTATATTTTGAATTTTTTTAAGTATTGAGAATTTGGTATTACATTTAATGTATCTTATTTACCTTTTTTGTACTGTATACGTTTAACGTCAGTTTTCTTACGTGTTGAGCTTTAAAGGGTTCAATGCGCGTGTGTATGTTAAACCGTGAAACTTGATATTTGTCTTCTGTTATTTCCTTCTGTAACTTTCTCCCATTCACGAGTGGGGTCAGAAAACGGACAGTTCTCGCATCTTCAGGATGTCCGGTGTTAGTTAACTTGGACAGAGGCAATTAGAATTTTTTGAAGATATCTAGAAGGAATTTCAGCTCCGGATCCCGGAATACCCAAACCCCGAGATCCCGGTTTTTCTCCAATCCCGGGAATAAAATTTTCTCTGAATTATATTTAAAATCTTTTTCTCATACAAATTTTCTAAGAATTTAATTCTTCAAAAAATTATATTGTTTTATGAATTATTATTTTTTATGTTACAGTTCCTTCTTCAACTAAATACCGTTAATTAATAGCGGACTAGCTTGGAAGACTTGAGACACTTCAAATCCCATTGCATTACTAACAGCTCATGAGTGATTGAGTGAGTGATTTTGGGGTTTATTGGCGCAAGAGCCGATTTCGGCTATACTGCGCCAAACATTTGTTTTAATATCTGTGGTCTAGACGGGAAGAGAAAGAAAGAATGAATTGAATGACAAGAAAAGGGTCGAAATAGAGAAGGATCACTAGGGTACCCGGGTTCGTGAAGCCCGTGTTTACCAAAGACAGTAAACCCCGTGGGAAAAGGAAAAGATCACTAGGGCACCTCGGGATTGTGACACCCGTACTCACCTAAAGAAGGTGAGCCCCCTGAGGGATTAACAGCTCATGCAACTGGATCTTCAATTTCAAATGAGGTAACACTTGAAATTGATTCACATTCTGATTCAGTAACTGAATCAATTTATATATAAAAACCATTAAGTGTAGCAGAAGAACTAGATAAAGTTATCAAAGAATATATGCACCAATGCAGTCAGTTAGATTTGAGACACTGTCATCAAAAATTCAAAAAGAAATATCTCTTTTTTGAAAATGGAGGGAGACGTGGTGACTACCTGAAAGGAATATACTCCTATTTAATGACTATAATACCTACTAGTAAAGAATCAGAACGTGCATTTTCTTCGGCAGGATAATGTGTAAAAAATTAGAAGCCGTTTCAACGATGAAGCGCTGGAGGAGCTGTGTTTTTATAAGCTTATTTACAGAAACACAAGAAATGAAGAAATGCTTTTCTTTAAATTTCATTATGTACTATTTTTATTTGTTTTTTTAATGATGAATTAATTTTTTTATTTGTTTCATTAAAATAAAAAAAATCAATTTTTAATTATATTTTCAATTTTATTATGCAATTTCAACTATGCTAATATGTAAGTATTTTTTAATAAATAGCTCAATCCTAATTCCGGGACCAATCCCGGGATTGGGATAATGTAATCCCGAAATCCCGGGATTGAAATTATGACGCGGGATTGCAAACCCTATTTTTACTATACTTTTAAAGTTTACTTTAAGTGAGTAATGGTGTCCGAAAATGTGTCCGAATGGTATGTGTCCGAATGGTATATGGTGTCCGAAAAGTATGATTACACTTTCAAAATTTAATTAAAAATAAGCAAACTTGCATTAAGCAACAAGCAAGATTTTTACTTGCGTTTTTCTTAAGTCCAATCAAACTGTTGATCCTGCAATGCTTCATAGAACGTGGCTAGAAATCTCGTATGGACTCAATGTGTTCTATACAAATAATGGTGCGCTCATTAAAATTGTGCACATTGTTAAAAAACTTTGATGTTTACCTTATGGAACAAAAAAAACACCGCAAGGGAGTGTATATATATATATATATTTGAAAATGTAGTCATACTTTCATGACACCGGTATGATAAATCAGACATAAAGTTATCAAATATTGCTGTATGAGATTTTCCTTATCTGTTTTAATAATAAGTTTTAAGAGTTACCATGTATGTTTAAGGTAAAAATGTGGTTTGTGCAAATTATATACATAGAGTGTTTATAGCTGAGAATTAACTCAAAGCCTTATACATATGTTTTTAGAGCTGAAATAAAATACACCTAGTTTGTTGAAATCTTTCAATTTTCAAATATCTCTTCGACTCTTTAATAAATTAGGCACGACGCTATTTACTTAAGGAGTTACAAATGAAATTACTCTTATAATTCATTGGCACTGTGATATCTGCAGAACTGAGTTTCTACTATTTCTCTGCGTGCGTCGAAATGTCTTCAATTTTAGCAACGACAGTAAGGTATTTTTAATAGCTTCGGATGGTAATTGTAGTATGTCCCTAATTTGAATCTTAAATGTGTAAACCAAATTTCTACCCAGCACGACATTTAAAGAGTGCATTTAAAACCACCTTGGGCTCATTTAGCTAAGAGAACCGCCCATTTGCTCATCTGTGTTAGAAGTTTCACCAAGTTTTGTGCACGACATGAGAGGTCAGACTCGCAAGAGTGCATAATAAAAATATAAAAAAAGACGGTGAAGAAATAAGGAATAAAAAACAGAATGAGTAACCGAAGCGTGAAAGATAAAACGCGATCCTAATTAGAATCATGAATCTTTAAGCATTCTCAATGCGCTTCCTAATCGAAATGCTATTTTATCTTTCAACTCCCACGGAAATCTCGTTAACTCTTAAGGAGAGAAAGATTACAGTAACGTGATTAGATATTAAATCAAAATAAGTATTTATGAGCTATACGAAAGAGTTAAATGCGTTTCTACTTAACCGATAGTTATTTATATTTTTGTCGGATGCTTAGTGAAATAGCTATCTAATTGATTGCCAATAACTCTTATATTCCTCATTTGAAGAAAAAAAAAACAATATTTTATGGAAAAAAATTAGAGCTCTAATTTGCTGTTTAACTACGTAAAACATCGAGTGAGTAAGGTAAGGAAAAAAGAATGAAGGAACATTTTTTTCTTAACCACAAGAAAATAAAATAATTCGTTGTGATCCAAAAAACAGAGCCGTTAAAATATTTTAGCTATTGTTTTAAATTGGGTAGTTATTTGCCAATAACATCTAAAGCATTTTTTTATGAATCATCTAGTGTTACACATTGGGGAAATAAAGTAAAATGTATCTAGTTACAGGATATTTATAAAGTTTTGAAGACCAAAGTCTTAGTTTTATATTTTGTGGATGAAATTAAAATATATAAATTAAAATATAATTTCAATTCAAGGATAAGTGGGATATTTTAAAAATTTAATCATTAAGGGACATTAAGTACGATTCGAATGACAAAAATTGACTAAAAAATCGAACTTAATTTTTTTAGCTTAATTTATTCTTTACATACCTTTCTATAACCTGACAAAATTTGAAAGCTCTAAACTTAAAAAACACAGAATTATGATAGCCGTTACGTTCGTTTGTATTCACATCCCTATGGCAAATCAAAACTTTAAACTTACTTATCTCGGAAAGATAAAATAAACTAGTCTGTCTTCATTTAAAATGCTAAGGCTTTTTTTCTATTGTGCCTAATGCTTTGAAATTTTTTTGTACCTATTGCTAATAGTACATATAACAAAGTTTGGTATGCATTTTTGAATCAAAGCACTACTTATTGTTTAAAAAATAATTAAACTCAGAATTTGTACATTTTTTAAGAAATTTTCAATAAGCATTCTTAAAAAGAAGTATCATATGAATGCCAATCATATTAACGCAAACCCCATACCAACTTTTGTTCTACATAGTTTTATGTACTTGTAAATCAAATTTCAAGAGCGTATGTAAATTTTTGTAGGAGGAGTAGCATTTTAAAATTACTTCAGAAATTTTAAGTTTTTTCCCTAAAAAATTAAATGGCTAGCTTTTTATAAAATTTTGAGCACAAAAAATCTGTTTAACATATTATATACACATAGAGACAACCAAAAAAATTTGAAAATCCTTAAATTAAAATTTTTTGTGTAAATCGTACCATGTCCCCTTATTGTGAGGTCTTTCAAGAATCACAAGTTTTTGATCTTGAAGAGAACTAGTTCCTATTTTATAATTGTTGATTTATAATAACTATTGTCTTACAGCAGAAAGCCCGTGGTTAAAGTCACAAGATGTGTGGCCAGTGCTGTGTAACTATATCACAGGGTTCATTGCAATTTTTACTAAGCAGTATCAAAGTCATTATGCATCATAGTGTTAAAATTCGTAAAGAGGGCAACTTACTCCGGTCATCTTCAAGTTTCAGGTCAGAACTGTTTCATCTGACAAAGGCTCCAAGCAGTGGAGTTCGAAACTAACTCGTGTAATTCTGCGGTGAAATTTATTCAAAACAATGAGCAAAGTCACAACTAAGCATATATATTTGTATCTTAGAGTAAAAACTATATAAAGTTTTTGAATAATATTAACTAATATATGTATAAAAACAATTTGTGATGGAACTATACGCGGATCTACTAACCGCTTCAGGACTCTTTAAGAAAAATATTTATTTCAACCAACTTTCGCCGAGTAAGGAAAGCGTGATTATGCAAATTAAGTATATTATATAAATTCTGTATTCGTGAGTTTGAAGCAAGTTAGTTGGTTAGTTGGAAAATGAAGGATCGTGGAATGATTAAGTGCATTTGGAGTTTATCAATGGAAGATTAATGAGAGTGGATCAATCGACAGTGATTAAATCCAGATAAGGATCGCCTTCAAGGTTCAAGTGTAGGACTTGCCATAAAAGTACAGGTATCGTGATCCTTATTTAAGTAGAAGTTAGCTTATTAGTGTGTGACGTAGTTTATATTGAGCGTGTTTAAGCTACCGTGGAATCAGTCGAGGGTCCGTATTATTATCCCCAGACTATTGAGTCTCACCTCCGCGCTCTACTATCTGATCTGTTATCTTAATTAGATTGTTATTGTGTCTGCTTGATATGTTTTGGTGACAATAAAATAATTAGTGTGAATCATGTCTGCTGATTATTCAGTTTCTTCCACACACCTAGCCGGGTCTGAGGGTAGATAAGGGGTTTTAGAGGGAAGCAGGAACCGACAGGCATTACAAAGTATGGGGAATGGAAAAGAGAGCAACATATTGCGGGATATGTACTTGAGCCCAAAGTTAATAGACTTTCTGAAAAATACCGAATGGAATGTAAAAACAGGAAAATTGAGGCACCAATAGCATAATTCTTCACATGGCTAAGAAATGCATATTTAGGGTAAAAAAAAATTGTAAGCGCACGTGCCAATTTCCAAGAATTATTCGTTTGCACTCCTTGATCTTCGTGTTTTCCCCCCAAATTTCACTGAAATTCATAAGCACACAGATAAAATAAATAACGACCAATGTTTTGATAGTGGAATGACACGAGGAATCGTCTGGAGGCTTGAAGCAGAGTAGTCTGAAGTGCAGTTTTCTAGAGATTTTATAATGCTACTCATGATTTCATTCAACGTATGGATATATTTTAATGAGAAATAGTCAGTTGAGTGAAGGCCTAGGCATGATTGTCCATCACTGTGACCAGTGAAGATCGATAATTGTCCATTACAGTGAAGTGTTAAATGAATGAGTGCAAAGGGTTCTCAGTTGTCGTGTGAAATTCATGACGCCTCAACTATCTAAGCTTTAGATTTGGTTACCCAAAAGATTATGAGAGAGATACTTTAGCAGGAATATCTGCTGTGTTTACTTTACACCTCACTCATTTTTACTCATTTAAGAAACCCATTTCGTAAGTTGCAGAAACTTCGACAATGGAACCAGTAGGGAGGGGGCATAAGGGACGTTTCGGATAAACATTCCGGTTTCTGAACTATTAGATTTACAAACTTGAAATTTGGTACTTGATAAAAACATCATAAAGAATCAAGTTTCGCTTTTTGAAGCCTTCTGCAATTGATATTTAGAAGTGAAACATTCTTTTTAATGTATAAAAGTAAAATTTTATTGTTTGTCTGTTTTTAAGTTTATTATTTTTTTAATAATGTGTATTTACAGTTATATTTCTTACTGTTTATTTATATACATAATAGAACATAAGAAATTATTATAACTTCATTCAAGTACAGTTAAATCACGTGTCGATTGTTTGATAACTTCTAATTCATTAATATAAAATTTAAGTATAGGAGAGTCGGGTATTATTGAATACACGATTTACATTTCTAAATATAACTACTATTTTGATAAAAATTTCCAAAATCATCATGGACATATAATATAAATGATTGTTAGTAATTATCACTTGTCAAAATAATAATATTTATTTTGCTGCTTTAAAAAAAATTTTTTTTAAAAAAATGATAAATGGTGAGCAATATGGAATAGGGTAATACGGAATACCTGGCTTAAGCCATTGGATAACGAATTAACACATGCTTGTCTAAATTGCGGCCCAAACGAAAATTATGAAAACATTTAAATTTACACATTTATTTAAAAAAATTAATGTTGCAATATGTTTCATGTACAATCGTTTTGTTGCCTTTTTTTTGGAATAAAATTTAAATAAAAACATGTTAGTATGCCATGAGAATTTACGTCAGAAAGTTCAGAAAAGGGGCCATTGAACTGTGCAATTTAAACGATGATGAAAAGGTTTTCCTTATCTATGAAAAATTTATCAGGTATCATAGCCGATGGAACCCCTGCCATGGTTGGTAAAAATGGGGACTCGTTAAAACGGTTAATAGTGACGTCGTCTGCCGGCGTTACGATCTTGATGGCATATCATTGTATTGTAGATCAGGGCAATTTATGTGGAAAAATTTTAAAAATGGAAAGTATATTAAGCGTTGTTGTAAAAAAAACCATTAACTTTTATAAGAGTAAAAGGACGTAATCATAGATGATTTCAAGAGTTTCTGAAGGTAATGGGCATTGAATTTAAAGATGTTATTTATTATATACAGAAGTATAAGATGTGCTCAGTAAGAGGGGAAAATGCTCAAAAGAATTTATGATTTGAGAACTGAAATACAACTATTTATGGAAAGAAAAGGGAAACCTATGACTGAATTTGAAGATAAAGATTAGGTTTTAGAATTAGCTTTTTTAGTAGACTTAACAGAGCATTTAAATGATTTAAATTTGAGACTTCAAGGAAAAAATCAATTGATTAATAACGTATTCAAAACAATAACAGAGTTCTAAAGAAAGTTAAACTTTTGGCACAATCAAATAAAAATGAAAGATTTGATACATTTCATTACTTTGGCTGCACACGAAACAATAAATTGCACAAAATATGTAAAATACGCTGCATTAATTTTCAATTTATTCAAGAGTTTGAAAGAGGATTTCAAGTTTTTCGAAAAAATGAAGAGTATTTCAGCATATTTTCTACCCCATTTTCTCTAAAATAAATAAATTACCCTCAAATACCTACCTAGCTAAATAAAAATCTTGAAATGGAATGCATTGAACTGCAAGTGACATTCAACTGAAAGGAAAATTGGGGAATGTTTCTTTATACTGAGGTTTTATAAAGTTTACCTACCCCGTGATAAATATTCTCATTTTCACAGTCATGCTGTATTGATGTCTTCAACTTTTGGTTGTACCTATATTGTTAACAATTATTTTCAAGAATGAAGCATACAAAACACAAAATAGAACAAAGATCACTGACAAACATCTTGAAAGCGCACTAAGAATTGCAATTTCGTCTATTGAACCGATATTGATTTGCTTGTTCAGAACAAGAGCAAATTCATCCGAATAATTTTCTCCCCTTGATAACATTTATAAACCTCGTGCACCACACAATGTATCACCCTGGGGCTTACAACACAAAGAAGGAAAAATTACGACAGAAACATCCATGCCTTCTCCGGAATTCGGACCAAGTCCCTACGGCAC